>JALPQI010025518.1:0-10293 GCA_025490895.1 Thaumatotibia leucotreta
CGATAACGTAATGAAAAGGCACGCGTGTTTAATATCCTGGATTATGAGCCTAAAAGCGCTTCAATAATACCTACGTTACATGCAAGTGTGTTGAAAAATAATTTAAAAGTTTTAAGTTTAAAAAAGGTTTCATTTTGATAGCCTTCTTTTTACTGCCAAGTAAATGATTGGCATTGCTACCTTTTATATTTTCAATTCAAAATGAATTGTATTTTTCTTCCAACTTTCAACTTTTTGAAAAGTTTGGACCGAAAACAAGACGTTTTTATTTTAGTTTGATAAAAGCTTCCGATTAACACTAAATCCACAGACATGGCTTTTTAGCATCCAACTCGGGAAGACTACAGTGCTTACCGTTTCACATGAATAGTCTACAAATAGCATTTACGGATATCTGACGCGAATTTTTTTTTTTTTATAGTTTTTGGTGCAAAACACAGTAAAAATAAAACCGTATAATTTAACATGTTTTGTTTTGCTTATTTTATTACGTCGATTAAGTCAACTTTACCGGACATGTTTAAGATTGTAATATTATTAATGATAATTTCGCGATAGGGAATTTTTTGCATATATGTTCATACGTTTATGTAGCAATAGAGACGAATTATAAATGGGATAAAAATCGTATTCATGCGGTAGATATTCGGTTATTTCTACTACAAACGTGCCTCCCTGGAGCATGCCACAGCAGGGATCGATCGTATTCCACCTTGGCCGACAAGCCCCCCTTCCGCTGACTTTTGACTGTGACTGTTTTGTGAGACGGGACTGATTTCAAGCACGTGAATGATTTTACGATAATGAGTTGCGATACGAGTACAATGACACCCCAGGAGGGCCAGCAGATACTGCGATCCGTCGGCTGTGTTAAACGCTCATCAAGTCATCACTCGGCCGGCGCTAAGCTTGTTTAATATTATGATATAAATCAAAGTGTCAAAAATAAGCACATTGGACTTTATTGTCTCAACAAACGATTAAGAATATTAAGGATGGAGTGGTGGAGGTGTGATCAAGTAATCGATAATAACTAGACAACTAGAGTATTATATACTCGTACCTCTCCGTTGTTTGTTGATTGAACGTAAACATGCAACTTAAATAACCAATAAAATTAAATGTCTTTCAAGATACGCCTCTTGATTGTAACAAAATCTCTAAAAACACGTAGAATCTACAATATTTATTTAGCTTCATTCTGAATATCGCAGCTTTGAACACAGATCGATAGCGAAAAAACTGTATTTCAGAAACTGCTTCAAAAAAGTAATTTTGGCCAAAATGTCGCTTACGCCCTTTGAGCCTAAAGGTATCGACGCTGCGCTGAATCCCGTTCTAATTGCAATTGGGTATTATGCAGGTCCCGTGTGTCGCGTGTCCGTCGCATTATGCGCGCGGACTATTAACTAGCGAGCTGTTGTCACGCACTGGTGGCTGCTGGGACAACACAGGCGTCACGTCAGCCGCGCTAAACTCGGTTATTGGCGCCACGCAACAACAAGGGGCGGGTTAGGTTGCCATCTGATTGGATTTAGGTATAGACGAAACTAAAGCAAGTAAGCTTTTAATGAATCTGTCTGATTCCTTTGCTGGCAGCCTCATGATGATGAGGTATCTGATTGACAAGTCGTACTTATACCAGGTGTACATTTATACATACGTACAAGATTATTTATGAATTGTTTTAATCCGGGTTTCCGAACGTACAATATTTTTTGCTTTGCCTTGCCTAAGGTTGACTGGTAGAGAATTCCTTACGGTATTTAGTACACTTTTTGTACGGCCGATTTAAACTTGAACCGCAAAGTGCTAAGCATTCAATTTCCTCGACTGTACATTTAGCTGTTCTTTTGTACAATACTTAAAGTAGGTATATAGAAATAAAAAAAGAGTAAGACAGAACACGTTCATAGTTGACACGTCGAATAAATTTGGTCTAGCGTCTATACACTTGTTCCACTTGCACCAGAGTGCCTGTAAGTAGTATACGACGTGTTTCATCGAGCCACTAATAACCTCGCAGACACCGTCTGCACAGTGTGACAAGATCCCTAAGTTTTAAAAATGCTTTGTTTATGGTAAGATCCGGTAGCCACGAATCAAAACAATGCTGCGCCTAAAACTCCGGATCGCCAAATATTATGCGTATTTTTTGCATACTTCTTCTTCATTTTCCCACCCTCTCGGCGTAAAAATAAATGGGTGCCCGTCGTGTCGCATAACGTCGATTGTGGCATACTACTCGTTTAGCCTACTTAATTTTGCGCATACACATTTAAAATACCTACACCATGTTTATCATTTCATTTCATTTCATTTATTCATAACAAAAAATATTGTGTTGAACATAAACTTAATACTACGTTAATCATATAATTAGAATTAAATTAAACATGAAGAAATACAACACCAATGAAATAAACAATGTCAACTAAAATATTATACAAATTATGATATTTATAAGAAGTAAGAGTATCCTACTCGTAATACGAGTATTGATTACTCGAACGTTGAATTACCTAAAGCTTGATAGTCTTAATGTTCATTGTAATTAACATTGTTTTCCCTACTACTCAAACTGTCAATTTTCTTTACGCCTACTATTGTTATGTCCGAAATTTCATTGAAAAAAGCATATATATCTATTAACAACAGGGTCAATGGTTAAAAAAACGTTCAAGTAATAAGTTAGAGTAAAATCGACTTGGATTAATTAGGTTTCTAGGCTAGTGCGGAGTGAAAGGCGAAGTGTATAAAATACTTCAGTATTTTTAATCAATTGTTTACCCATCCTCATTCTTGTAAACTTTGGACAACAGTAATTATAGTAGTTAAGTTGCACATAAATTGCAGCGAAATATTTTTATTTATTTATTAAGAACACAAACAGTCACATAAACAAAAATGAGGATAGAGTACAATGTAAGAAAACATTAACAGAAAAAGTCCTGGACGTTCATTTCTAAATAAAAGTTAACGGAACTACAACAAGAGATAGAAAACATGAGCCATACACAATTAACACAATACGACGTCTAAAGGTGCATGCAGACCAAAAGAGCATTCGCCGTTCTATCCCCCACTCTACGAAATCAACGAATCACGTTTCGTGTAACGATCGAATTTCGTAGAGTAGGGGGATAGAACAGCGAATGCTCTTTTGGTCTGCATGCACCTTAATGCTAGGTAGATGTAATATTTAGTATACATTTTTAACTGAAAGAGTACAAAGTGCAAAAATTGTGAGGAACATAGGTTTGAAAATTTATACTTATTACGAATGTTATAAATCAATATACATATAATAATAAAAGGGAAATACATACAGTCATTTAAATATTACAGTTTGAGTGTTCAGGGTACGAATATTAAACTTGTAGTTCCTAAGTTATCTAACAACGTTTTCTCAGACAAATGAAATCTTGGCCAAGAGATATAATAAGGTGGACCTCGGGTTCCGATAACACAGAAAAAACTGAATACGAATGCAACGATATACGAATGATACGTTTGTCAGTAATCTAAGGTAATGGAGCCAAAAAATGCCTGTGTTGGGCGGCACCATTCTTCCTTCAGGTTAATGTTACTTATGTATACGCGCAAACTAAGTAATCACGATTACAAATGAACTACGTATTTATATTTGCTGCTGTGCTTCCCAATATTTCGGTCTATTTCAAATCATCCCTCACCCTTTTAGGCTCCCCGAATTTCGACGAATCCATCTGCCCAGTCATCAACGGTAAATTAAATCTTTTCAATGATACTTCAGATCTTTTTAAAATAAACCCACACTTGTATTTCAAAGACAAACGGGTCTTAATCGCGTAAACTTACGTTTAATTATATCCTGACGTTTCGGGTTTTTAAAATATGAGTGATAATCGTGAAAGTTTAAATCAATAAACCCACACTTGGCCTTGTTTAGTTTATCGTTAGTTTTTGTCTACTTACGCCAAAATCCATGTATTTACTTCGCAGCTGCCCAGTTTGGAAATGCCTCTCCATTATATCATCCATCGATTCTTCCCTCCATACGACATTATCCAAAATTATTAATATTAATTTTGATCCAAGGTCATGGAGACGAGCGGTTCTCCCGATTCGACTCGGCGGTTTGGGGGTCCGCAGTATAGCTAGCTCGGCTCTGCCTGCATTCCTCGCCTCTGTGCTCTCTCTGCCTTTCTCGCTGTATATGGTACTTTGTCTCTCGTCGGTATTATTTGAAATAACCCTCAGATATCCATGGACGACATAGTGTACCTGAAAGAGGCGCGGGAGGCTTGGTGTGAGTCTTGCCCGGGTGCGGAAATTCCAGCAGCAAAGCACGTCCAGCGGGCCTGGGATTCCCCCCGCCTAAAGGCAGATCATACTGCCATCCTAAATGATAGTCCGGACGACGCTGATCGCGCTCGCTTACTTGCGGTGTCAGCGCCAGAATGGAGCAACATTGGTGCCGTGGAGATTGGGAAGGGCCTTGGTGTGGGACGTTACGTGCGTAGATACCTTCGCCCAGTCCCACATCCAGGCCACCCGTCTACAGTCCGGTGCTGCAGCTGACCAGGCCTAGGTTCTCAAGCGCCGCAAATACTCGTCCCTTCTCAAGGACTATGAGTTTGCGGCGCTGACATGAAGAATTTCATCAGGGCCATGTCGGCGCGGCTGGTCGAAAAAACGGACCAAAGAGCTGGCGCGTGCCTCTCTCAACGCATCGCTCTTGCTGTGCACTGCACAGAGGTAACGCCGCCATAATTTCGTAATAAATTAAATTCTCAGATACTCAAGTCAATTACAGACAAAATGGTTTTTATTCGGACAAATTTGTCAGTAAAAAAGCGGCACATTTAAATAATGTAAAAAACTTCGTTCTCTCATATCGAGGGTTGCCTGGTGAAACCCGATAAGTGACAAAAAGTGAGATTTTAAAGTAAAAACAGTTTTAGAATGATTCAGTATCGGTCAATCTAATGGTAATATCAGATAAGCTGATTTTACATGTATCACGGAAATATGCCGAGTAAATAACCCAATAAGTACTTGATTTCAACTATTAATTCAAAACTAAATACTACAACTACATTTAAGACTTCATTTTTATTTATTACTTAATGGAAGAACCACATAATGTATATTTATTGGTATTTAGTGCCGAGATATTTACACCTAATCAAACTAAACACACAATGTAGAACCAGTTACTGTTACTTACCCGGTCTCACCTCATTACGATTGCAAACTTTAAAGGATTTTATTACGAATTAGAATACGTTAAAAGCATTTGTTGGATTCTACTTTTACGATATAATTTATTGCACATACAAATTTATTCAAAGAGAACCCAACAAATAAACTTATAGTACTTATTTGAAACAATTCTCTAATATAATATTTTGTTAAGTCCAGTAATCGGATTCTCGCAAGAGGCCTTTAACAAATTTCTTTCAAATATGTCCAGGGAAGAACCCTAAGTTTTTCGACGGCCCCATGATCATGCGCAGCCTTGACAAGTAGCGACACGAACGCAAGCGCACCGCTGCGACGTTGCATATTAAATTGAAAATAGCTGTTAAAAAGAGGTGTATTGTATTAAAGAAGGATGTGAATGATTGTGTTCAAAGTTGTGTGATGGGTGACCGAGGCAGAAAATTAGTGCAACTACCTAGCTTGCAGTAATAAGCTGGAAACAGGTAATCTACTTTTCTAACGTAGAATAAACGTAGAATTGTCATATTTTACACACCGTGTTTATAGTAATGAGTTCAAGTAACAATGAATGTAAGCTATTGTACCTAACCGTTACCATGAAAAGCATTGTTGTTGTTTTATTGAACTTATTGGTTTTTAGCACTGACTATGAAAAGCATTGTTGTTGTTTTATTTGATGTTATCGGGTTTTAGCACTGACTATGAAAATAATTGTTGTTGTTTTATGCGAACTTATCGGGTTTTAGCACTGACGATTAATGAGACTTCGTGACTTTGAGTGATTCTTACGATAAAAATAATAAAAAGGTAGTTGTGATTAGTACTTTTGATTAAATAATATTGATTATTTTTTTACGTTTCAGCGGGGCAAAGTGCCTCCATGAACAACTTGTCCATGACTAGACCCAGTGCTTCAAAGGCAATTGAAAAAAATGTAAGCTGTTACATGCAAAACAATGAAGATGGCAAGCTTCCATGGCCTTGAAGATCCGCACACTGTCCCACGTTACTACCTATTGTGCTTGTGATACTCACACTCCAATTAAAAAAAACAATTTCAGAAAATGACTCAAATGCGCTATATTGTCAACGACAACAATAGCATGCCAGACTCAAGCAAGTCCCTTGTGGACTACTAAAAAAAATCGTTGTTAGGATCAATCGGTAATTCAGTTCATCATGCTTAAATTCTTTCCAGATAATGAAACTGACCCACCGGGCAGTGACCATTCGGATGAAGATCCCACACATGTGCCACATCCCAAGGACCCTCGCAATTCCGATGAATCGCAAATTGATATCACCGCCCAAATGCACAATCATAATAGTAAGAAGACTCAAGCAAGTCTTTTACAGACCACTCAAAAACAACGTTACTAGGACAAAGCCAATACAGGCAATTTATTCCTCCTTCAGTTTCCTCAAATGATTAAACTGAAGATCCCACCCACGACTATTTCACCTAAACAAATAGATTTCGACCCAGACTTCACCAATGAAAGTCCAAATGTTTCATCCAAACAGGAAGACCCCCTTATGGTGCTGATTGATGAAGCTTTAGATCGAGCCTGGACCGCTGCAGAAGATGACCATTCAGCGGGAGCTCCCTGCGCTCCCGACACAGACCCAGAGAACGACGCACCTCAGCGAAATGACTCCGGCCACGACACCATCATTCCTGAAAGTCCCAGTCCAGGGTAACACCAGGAACGCTCCCTGCCGACACCCGACAATGCCAGTTCCTCTGGTCAAGGCGAATGCACAGAAAGAGCCTCCTCTCACGTTCCAGACTCCGAAGACGATATATTAAAAAACTTGCCCACAAGCAGAAGACACTGCTAACCCAATTCTAGACAATGTTTCAGACAAAGTTTGGGATTCCGTCAAACCTCTGAAGCGACGCAAGCAAGCCAAGCCATCTGAACGGAAAGTAAATATCGCTAAAAAGCGAAAAATGGAAGGGCTACCTTATATAACCCAAGGCGTTAAACGTTCTGCTAAAGTTCCAAAACCTCCTTGGAACCTCCTCGATCCTTGAAGCCTCCTTTGGAACTTTAGCAGCTTTCGCCTTTTAGCGATATCCACCCTCCACTCAGACAGCTCAGCCTGCCTACGTCGCTTCAGGGGCCCGACACAATCCCAAACCCTATCCAAAACACTGTCCAAAATCAAGTCAACAGCGCCTTCCACCTGCGAACAAGCACCGGAACGCTCACGGATCATGCCGTCACTGTGGCCAGAGTCAGTCGGCTCCAATGCCCTGAATGTATCGTCTTCGGAATCCGAAGCGCAAGAAGAAGCTCCCTCCATACATTCACCTTGACCAGAAAGACCAACACCGCCAAGCATCGGCAAGGAACGCTCCCGATGCTTCCCTGGACCGGGACCCTCAGGAACAACAATGTCACGGCCAGAATCATCTCGCCGAGGTGCATCGCTCTCCAAATCTGTATCAGGAACACAAGGAGCTCCCGCTGAATAGTCATCCTCCACAGCAATCCAAACTCGATCCAAAACTTCATCAATCAGCTCCATAAAAAAATCTTCCTGTTTGGATGAAACATTTGGACCCTCAGTAGCAAAATCCGAGTCAAAATCCATTTGTTTTGGCAAAACAGTCGCAAGTAGGATCCTCAGTTCAATCATCTGAAAAAAAAACGAAAGCCGAATAAATTACCTGTATAAGCAACTTCATCCCAATAACACCACTTTCAAGCAATCTGTAAAAGATCCACTTGAGTCCCCTTACCACCACTACTGCGCATCTGGGCGGCGATATCAATCCGCGACTCATCAAAACTGCGAAAGTCCCCAGGATGCGGCACACATGCAGGTTCCTCACCCGAACAGTCACTGCCAAATAAGTCAGCTTCATCATCCGGAAAAAATGCAAGCACAATAAATCAAGTTACAGATCGATTCCAACAACAGTTTTTTTTTTCAACAATCCACAAAAGACTCATTTGAGTCCGACATGCCATTACTGTCGTTGAGAATATAGCGCATTTGGGTGGCAATATCAATTTGCGATTCATCAAGATCGGAGGAGTCCTTTTCTGAAACTGATTCTCCTAACCAAAACATGAGTACCACAAACACAATAGGCAACGCAAAACAATGTGCGGATCCTCAAAACCATGGAAACCCACCATCCTCATTGCCTTTCATATAACAGCTTATATTTTTTTATCCGCCGTTGAAACACCAGGTCCAGTCACACACAAACCGTTCATAGAAGCACTTTGCCCCGCTGAAACATACTGAATTATACCTGAAGAGTATCATGGATGGATAAGAAGCCTAAAAACGTTTGTTGGCATAGCACTTACTTTTTCAGATGTAGAATAATACCGTTATTACTTTTAGATTCGTCTATTTTTTAAGTTTTTATTTGGTAATAATACCCTCTTAGTAACAAATATGGTTTTTTTATTTATGCGTAAACCCAATAAGTCGATACCCCTTGGTAAAAAATGTTATCTTACAGGAAATTTTGATGAGTTACATAACTAAAACATAGATAAACTTAAAGTGAATGAAATTGCTTTTCACAAACCACTCATAAAACTACGAATCTATTTATCAAAATAAGTGTCCGATGACAATAAACCTTTAACATCATTTTTCTCGAAACTAGGTGTCACGTACTTATAGGGTTTCACCAGGCAACCCTCGATATTATTATTGAATTTCGCACCTTTTGTCCTAACATATTGTTTGGTTTTCCGACTTTATTTCCATAATATTAATATCAAATACATATTTATAAAAGAAAATGCCGTGTTACGTCGGCCTTACGATTGTGATTAATAATATAATAATTAGACCCCGGTATCGGAGGTGCAAAATGGTAGCTGTCAAGTTCTTAGGGATGGGGTAAGAAATGTAAGATTATTGGTGATGTCGATAATTAAAGTTACATATCGATAATTTTTCTTTACTATAATAATAAGCTAAGACTTTAATTAAACGCACCTATTTACGATATAAACTAGGACTATTTAATTATAAAGTCAACAAAATCTTTTTTTAATGTTATGTAACATCGCCATACTTTTTATTGAGGCAATTGTCGATGAACCTTCTGAAGTTTGGGTTTTCGAATTTGGTCCAAAGTATGTTACAACTGACGAAAAACTTAAGCAGATCTCGGTTACAGTTTAATTGGTTTTAATTTTTTTTTCTTTTTTTATGAGTGTTTTCATACAAGATTGAGTTGCAATGCAAGATATGCAAGATTACAAATATTGGAATGGAATATCCTTTATTAAATAATCAATATTAGTAGAACATACGTTGTTGATTTTCTCTTGATGGCAATTCGACTCCGTGTGCTTTTTTATATTCCAACATCTGGAAATGATATGTATTCTGCAAATTGTATATTAAATTTTTTTCATTCATTTTTGAAGTTCAGGGTGTTCAGCAAGAAGTGACTCCACTTTCTATTGTATAAAATATTTTAGGCGAATAGACTCGTAAACACGGCTAAATAATCGAAGACATCGTTGTAGGATAGGACTTTGACTATCTATTGCCATAAATAATTTATTATAAGTATTTAAGTAATATCTCAAAAGTTTTTATTCAATGTTGTGCAACTCGAAACATAATAAATGTAATAGCAACCAGAGATTTGTATTGCAATAGTAATGCTTTATATATTAAATGTTAATTATTATCATAGATCCCAGAAAAAGGGATACAAATAAATGGTCCTTGTACATAAAAAAAAGAATTTTACAAAAAATCGAGTATTAAATGTTAAATATTATCATAGATCCCAAAAAAAGGCAGTAGGGTTCAAAATTGCATGGACAGTTTATGAATGAATTCATTTATAAATTGTCCATGCAATTCTGAACGCCACTGTACATAAAAAAAATATTGTACAAAAGATCGAGTATCGATATCGACATCACAAAATGTGTTTACCTATCCCTAAGTAAGAACTTGACAGCTATCATTTTGCACCTCCGATACCGGGGTCTAATAATAATGAATGTGTAACCTAACTCAATTATTTCTTTTAAATGCATTAAGCAGATATATTAATTTCTGCACAGCTCACATACTGTCTCCAGT
>JALPQI010025519.1:0-10721 GCA_025490895.1 Thaumatotibia leucotreta
ACCCGGGAGAACATAAGCATAGAAACGTCATCTATGAAATAAAACTACCATTCTAGCTAAAAAATAACTATCTTGGGCTTGAAGAAACATTAAACACAAAGATCACATTTCATTTGCACTTCGTACCCGACCATGACTAGGTCCCCTACCAAGACTTCACATAGAATAGTTTGATATACTACATATGTGATAATTATAACAGATAACGATAGGATGGACAGGATATCGCCTTTGTCTCTTCTTATCGAGCGGTGTCAAAATGACGTAGGCTTTATCGTGTCATTCGTGTCACTTTTGCGTGATAAGAGTGGCATCATGGGCTCGCAGCCTTTATCGAAGACGTAATTTTGACGACGAAATATGAACAACGATTCGTATCGTCTTCTGATCGCCGTTTTTTCGGCAGGTCATGTTGCAATAATTGGCTTTGTATACTCCACATCCACAATACTTAGACTGTAGTATACAAAGCCTTGTTTTTAGGTTTAGTTATCGACCAAACTATCCTAAAAAATTCGCCATGACTCGTAAATGGAGCAAAAAGTAAATCCGACAAGTAACGGTATAGCCTTGCAACCAACCGGTCATCATTGTCACCGAATTGACCGAGTAGATATTGTGATAGTATTATCTTTATGCTAAATATGCTGTAACCGTCGGACAGGAAACTCACAATGTAGCGTCACATGTACCCGTTTACAACTTGATATTTTAGTTACGATGATTATGTAACCTTCTTATCTCTTTTGGGACTATTAATTTTTCTCTCTTGTCCGCCGATTCGTTTGTCCACTGCGATAATTAATTACTGTGTATTGTATCATATCGTTAGTTCATAATAAAATAAACAGGAAAAATTTGTTCCAGGCCTACTTACTACCGCAAATTTCGAAATAAAATTTCGAGGATTTGTCTCTGTCACTCCAATGAAGGTGTCATTAGAATGACAGAGACCAAATTCCTGGGAATTTGCAGATTTCGTATTTTCGGTAGGGCCCCAGCTTGTCCGTATACGTAAGTTTGACACCCCGTTTGAATGGCTAATATTCTTTGACTCGTACCAACAACATGTCCAAAGCCTAAAAAATCAGATCAAATTCAAAGCTTATTCTGTTAAACGTAAGGTGGTTTTTCCTTCTGTAATTTGAATTGACTAGACATGTTCTTTCCGTGGACCCTTCAATTATTAATTACAAGCCACAACAGCCCTACCCCACACTTCGAACACCGCAAATTTCGCGAATTCGTCTTCGTTTTGAGTTTCAAAGTTCTCGGTAGTAGGCCATCTAAGGTGGATTTTTAGACCAAACGAGCGAATGCTCATTCTATCCCCCACTCTATGAAATTCGTTCGTTACACAAAACGTGATTCGTCGAAACGAAAGTCGTTGATTTCGTAGAGTGGGGGATAGAATGAGCATTCGCTCGTTTGGCCTAAATCCACCTTTAAAGTAGTCTTGCAACCCCGCTTTGGATACATTTGTGAATGAGCGTGTATAATAAACGACGTGTGTAGATATTGGGCCTGGCGTAAAATGGCGTGACTATCGCGCCGGCTGACCCAAGGTGAACGCTGCTCAGATGAGAAAGGCACTACATTTCTAAATTTCTATACATTGTTCTTTCGAACGTTCAATAACCATTTTAGAGTCTAATGCGAGATACTAATTTGATACTATGCTATCTGGGTACTTGGTCGCATCGCTTGGTTGAGAAGACTGTAACTCTTCCTGTGGGTGTCGTAAGAGTCGACTAAGGAGTTGAAGTGTCACTGACCATTAATTTATTGAAAATTTATGAGTGGGAGCAGCATCATCAATATCATCATAGTGGACACGCTACTGCAAGCGCCAAGCTAGAACAGATATGATAAATAGTGTAGTCCGATTCAGTATAGAAAGGGTAGCTAAATCCAAAAACCATTTTATTAAAGAGAAACATAAGCAGCTTGAGTTACAATTTCATTAAATAAAGACTGATTTGTTAATCCCTATACAAATACAGTTTTGAGAATTTACATATAAAATTAGCTCTGTCCTTTTTGCTCTCATTACTTAAGTAAAAGATAGTTTTAATTTTAGCTGACGGATAATTTTATCTGATGGTGACGATTAAATGGGAGAATCAACTTTTTTCTGTCTGTTATTACCATGGTTCGCCTGAGTCACGTTGGTTTTATGCAAAATTATGCTACTTAATTTATGCAAACATGCATATAGTCCATGTTTTTAGATGGCCCATCATGGAAAGGGTTTATTAACACCAGAAAAATGCATGTTTGCATAGTTTTAAGTATCATAATGCATGCATAAAACCAGCGTGACTTAGGCGACCGTAACCATGGTAATAACAGACAGAAAAAAGTTGATTCACCCAAATAACAGTTTTAAACACGTTCGCAGACCTAAATTAATTCCGATGGGTGGCTATCTGACATTATTGAATTGAATAAAAGCTTGAGCAGACACTAGGGTCTGTCTGTGTTTATCTTTTTGTCTGTCCCCATATTTAATGACCTCTGTGGCCTTGGCTCCGTATCCTTGTCCGCTGGACGTTACTGATAGTGTTAACATAATCACAGCCATATTGCGGTAGGTATAACGCAAATTTCTCCGTTTTCTCTTTATTACAATGTATCAGAAGTGAACTTATTAAATATATGTAAGTCGTTATCTTTCATGCTGAGGCCGTTTAATTAAAACGCGGCTCATTATCACACAGCAAAAATATTGTTTATTAAGATATTATTTAAGTAAGTGGAAGTACCAATACGTAACATGTTAACAGAGAATATTTATTTGAATCACGATATTTTGCTCATATATAAATCTACATAAAGTATTGTCATGTATTTTGGGAGATGAGTTTGTAATTTTTGTTAAATAGTATTTTCTCAAAATTTCTACGGAATGTTGATGTTACTTACTTTAAATTAAACCCGGAAATACTATGTATCCGGTGTCATGTGCTAAGATGATATGTAAAGAGATTTCATGTATTTATTTCACACCTAGGACTGCAAACAAACTGTCTTTTGTTTTGAAACGTCAAATTGTGACACTCGGTCTTGTCATTCAGCCACAGAAAAAAAAAGCTTAGAACTAATGTCTATATATACCACCAGTTAAAAAGATACCTCAAACAGATTAAAAAAAAGTTAGGCGCGAATGTTTTTTTTTACCCCCTTATTCATAAACGTCTGCTAACTTAACAAGCCGCTAAGTATTGTTTGTCCCTTTTGCTCTTATGGACACATTGTTAAGACCGAAAGGGACAAACAATTATTAGCGGCTTGTTAAGTTAGCAGACGTTTATGAATAAGGGGGTTAATGTTTTATGATACTGTACTATTGGTTTACTTACAAATGAAATAGTATGGGTTGGCGAAATCAGTTCGTTTTATTTCATGGCAAGTTTGAGAAAAGCACTATACAAATATCCGCGTATCCCTATCTGGCCTCAGTTCCTTCGGCCAGATATATCTACTTGGCCTGTAACCCTTTCTTTCCCGTCCTCTATAGTAATGTACTATTATCTTATAGGGTGACAAAATTGCAAATTTTCATAGTTAACTCCTTTTTACGAGTAAGTGTCAGATGCTTTTGCTGGCAGTCCCAATAGATGGCACCTCAGTACAAGTTGGAATGTCACATTTTTGGACATTGAAAATATTAACACTCAGTCCTAAATAAATGTTAAAATCATGCAAATAATTTAGATATAAGCTAATTATTTCAAAGTGGAGATATGATGCATTAAAGGCACATTTATCATCGTTTAAATGCCCTAATAGTTGATTTTATCTTATCGATGGCAACTCAAGCTATGATGACGAGTATTGGTACAGCGTCGGGTACTAGCAGGGATCGGAACCGGTTTTTTAGAAAAACCTCGAAATAGCTCAATATTTTAAAATGTTTTACACTCTTTATGTAGTATTCAACATAAACATTAACTATTAACATCATATTTTTGAATTACTCCATTAACAAAAAATTTTAAAACCGAAGAACGAAAAAGAACGGAATTCGAATCGTTCTTTTGTATGGAGCAAAAACCGGTATCCGATCCCTGGGTACTAGTACTTCCACCTTATACAGGTTTTTTCTATGTGTTGTTCTTCGCTCGTGCGGGGTAGTGTGAGAAATCATGAATAACATTTACATTTCTGAATTATAATTTTGAAACTGGCCACCTTTTAGTATTCGAATTAATTAATTTCTCTAATCTAAATATGTGGTAACAGTGGGCGGCGTGTGGCGTTGTAAAATTAACAATCATGTTTCCAAATATTAAGTACATAAATTATATCATTTATACAGGGTGTAAGTCTAATACGGGCGAAGCTCTTAACGGGTGTTAGTTTACGACATAATAAGTACATTCAAATAACTTTTACTTAAAATTAGAGCAACAAAATTTTCCATACAAAATAATTCGGCGCGCAATGTAGAGCAACATACGCGAGTTAAGCACTCGATGACAGCTAATTTCAAAAGCAGATGACATAACTGCCATATCAACAATAACAAATGTTCGTACCTACATTGCTGCTCCGATAATCTTAAAAAAATTCTGTGGGGTCATAATTAAGAGTAACTTTAAAAAAACCTTGTAATCCATGATTACACTAATGAATCCCATGCCTGTTTTAATTGTTCGCCCGTATTAGACTTACACACTGTATAATTAAATAAATGTTTAACCTTGTGTTCAACATTATGCAGGAACACCAAAATCAACTTTTGTGGCGCTATGTGACACATAAATAAGAGATATTGAGCTAAGAGGTTAAAATTTAAATGTGATGCCCAGCTTCCCTAAATTGCTTTTTAAGCGGAAGGCTTCGCTGACTATCACGAACTTTAAAAATCGTGGGCTTTTGTCTCCGTTATACCCATGACGCGTTCTTTAGAGTTTCGAGTGACAAGGACAAACATTTTGAAATTGACGAACTTCGAAGTTCGCGATATCTGCGGGCCAGCAGAACTTTGAAGTTCTCAAATTTCGACCTGTAGGATCTGTCTTTGTGACACAATAGTACATTACGATACAAGTGCGAAAAAATGAAGTTCGAAACGAGTGGAGATAAATTAAAGCACGACCGAAGGGATCGAACGCCGTTTTTAAGTACATTTATGGCTCTCCGAATATTTCCACCTAACATAAAATTAACCACTTCTCGCACTAGCGCTTAAAAAAGCGCCATCTGTACTGAAATAGTACATTACGACACAAGTGCGAAAAGCAAGAAATTCGAAACGAGTGGCGATGTTTTCTCCCTATCGGTCGGGTTTTAAATCGACACGAGTTACGAATTCCGTTTTTGCACGTGTCTCGTACGACGTTTTTTAGTACAGATGGCCCTCCGAAGTTTTGGACCTGACGTAAAATGACGCACTTCTCGCACTAGAGCCTAAAAAAGACACCATCTGTACTAAAAATGTAATTTTTGTGACAGAGACAAATGCTCGAAAGTTACGAATTTCAAGGTTCGCGGTAGTAGCCGTATAGTTTCTATTAATGTCCGGCGGGCTAGGGTCCCTCCCTCTGATCCTGAGCCAAACGCTCTTCGGGCCCTCGGAGTCGAACACCCCCTCTCCGGCCAGCACTCGGAATACAATACCAGCTGTGATTGCTTTCTAACCTTGACATTAATGTAGACCGACCGTTTTGTCGTATTGTGTATACAGAGTTCGTGAAGTTATTATGATTTTAATTACAATCTATGTCCGTGACAGATGTATGTAGTTGTAATACCTTTTGTCAACGCGGCCGTTTAAGGTATTAAAGATTCATTATTTGTAATTATCAGAAATTTGGGCAAAAATTAAGTTTATCTAAATTGTATATAAATAGGTATACTCTATTTCGATAACAGAACTCCTCTCGAGAAAGTCAAAGTACCTACTACAATTCTTGAACTACCTTATAAGAAGAATATAACATTGACTTAATATGGTTGGTTATATGGTTGTTTCTGACGAACATGTCTATGAGATCCATCTACCAAAGAGCGTAGCCAAGTTTCTACAGTGATCGGCCGCGATGAAGTCAATACATTATCTGTCAACAATGTCACTTTTTGACACATAATGTATCGAAATGACAGCTGTCAGGATTGACTTCATAGCAGCCGAGCACTGTAATCGCTAACGCTCAGTAAGCGTGTCGTAGTTTTCTCTTTGTCACTCTTTTATTAGGCTGCGTTTCCATACAAATGACACCTCGCTCGAGTCATTTGTATGGAAACACATCCTCTCACATCTCTGGTGGAAACGCAGCCCTAGTGCGACAAAGATACGTTAGCGATTGACATGTTGAGTTGGGTACGCAGTACGCACCATGATCACGCTTTACGTATATGTTTTATATGCTATCTCGCATTGTTACAGAACAACAAACACGTGGAGACGCTAGACGACGGCCAACTTCGAGCGCTGCTGGATGAGGCCATCACCTACAAGTGCCCTAAGGACCGCGAGGGCAAGAGCAGTCTGTTCAAGGTAGGTTCATTCCTGCAGTGTTATTCACTAAGGAAACCGCCTTGCTAACAGCGCTGTGTCAGCGCTGCGGCAGCGTCGAGCCTAAAAATGGTATTCACTAATGCACTTTAAACGACACTAGCGCTCGGCGACGAATGCGGCGTGAGCTGGAACTACACTGCGTCGAGAGTTACCGCCTACAGTTCGACGAAGAGCTGTTCTATGTTAGTGTATAACGTTTTTCGCAGCGCTGCGCTCTACGTCGAAGTGAAGGCTGTCTCGTCGTCGAGCTCGTTGACGAACGCAGCGTCGAATGTGTGAATAAGAGAATAGCATAGCTGAAACAGTAGGCTTAGCACATGGTTGATAAAAATTCAACCAAGATGAAAACCAAAAGAGAGATGGGCCAATCAACTTTTCGATTGACATATTTTCTGTCTGCTGCGTTACTTTTCATGAACTTACAAATGTACATCAATCAATACTATACATATATATTTACAATGAAAAACAGTTGGAACCTAAATGTATCGATGTGAACTTGTGTGCGGCCTAGCAAATGTACAATTTATAAGCATTTTTTCTAGCAAACTTGATGAAATTGTTACCTGCGTTACGGGACAGAATAGTGTCGATTGAAAAGTTGATTGGCACAGAAATGCTATGGTATATCCTTCTAAGCCTAAACAGCCTTAGCTTTGTCAGACTCCAACGACTCAACTGCCAGTGAATATGTAATAGGCTTAAACAAATATTCATCTTACTGTAAACTTTCAACCATTAGATACATTTTAATGAATAAGGTAGACCTGGTAGTTAAACTTTTCAAAGCAGAAAAAATCCTGTAAGGGTGTGGCTCCACTGACGTGGAGTTATGCAAAATTGACCAATTACATTCTTCAAATTCGAATTCGAAACACTGTGATGCGATCTCATTGGCCGAGCTCCCACAGCTCCGCTCCGCTCCGCATAAGTGGAGCCGCACCCTAACGGTCCGCATCAAATAGTCGCAATACATATTATTAAAATTCGTAACTTTGTTTTCATTCCCTTTAACCAGAATTACGTCAATCGCAGAACTTTATCCGACCCAGTATTTTTACTCATATTATATCCATTTCACAACAAAATTGCTTAATGTTCTCGTATTTATTTCTGTCCTCGGTGGAAATAATAACGTTTTTATATCCGTTCCCACGTTCAAATTCAAGTTGTTTGGTAATTTTAACAACGAACTTTCTGACTTTATTTCCTTTAAGAGTCCGGTAAAGTTTTTTCGGAATTTTTGATCTTTGTGATATCCTAGTTAGAATCCTGTTAGAATTTTGCGTCTGTTAGTAATGAAATTGTCTTTTGTACTGTTATACACTACAAAAGTAACTACATAAGTGTCGTGTTTTTGAATAATACATAATAATATGTGGTTGGCAAAACAATATTTTTGTAATACCAATAGTTCAAACTATCTCAACAATTGCAAATTATATGTGTTATTTCTATATTAATGATTTTCTCTTTCAAATCGTTACCGGTCACTTAATGTTCATTTAAGTGCACGAGGCTGTTGATTGTGTAATTACTTGGAAACAGTTATAGGTATCCTACCTAACAATCTGAAGCAATGAATAATGCAGACAAAATCTAACAATGAGAACAAAATGAGTAGTGACAGTGGCATGAAGCGTGGTCTATCGATACATGGTTAAGGAATTTATTTCTGTATAAATTCTATGAAGGGTTGGCTCATTTGGATGACCGGCCAGGTGGCCACATACAGTCGAGGAATTTAATTTCCTACCCATTTCATGTCAGCCTCCATAGCCTAGTTGGTAGTGACCCTGCTTACGAAGCTGGAGGTTCCGGGTTCGAATCCCGGCGAGGGCATTATTTGTGTATTTATTTATCACAAATATTTGTTCCTTGGTCATGGTTGTCTATGTATTTAAGTATCTATATGTATCTATCTATTATATATATCGTCGCTTGGTACCCACATCACAAGCCTTAATTGAGCTTACCGTGGGACTAGGTCGATTTGTGTAAGATGTCCCAAGATATTTATATTTATTTATTTATCATTTCGTACCTTGTCACAGTGACAATCAATATGAAAGCTGCTAGGACTGTCATATTATACTGTTGGTGAACTGTGGCTCTGCCGCGAACTCCGATTTCGGAAATTTAGAGGATTTGTCCTGTCACTCTAATCACGCCTCTATTCGTGTGAAAGAGATAAATCCCAGAAAATTATGAACTTCGGAGTTTGCAGTAGGCCAACTGAAGCGAGCGTTGTGGACTACTTTACGGGAGTAAACCCTAACTGCCAACTCATGGTACGGCTACGAAGGTCTAAAAACGTCAACGTCATGAAGCAAACAACGATTTTATAATATTATCGTATATACCGTCATACAACCGGCTTGTCGGCGAAGCGACGCGTCAGCGCGTCACGCGAGTGACGCCGCACCCGACCAGCCGGTTAGGCACTGGTCTCACCGCGAGCTACTAAGCTATGAACTATCGGCTATAAACACGAACAAAAGATACGCACTCCCGTGTAAATAAAAAAGACACGGCGATACTCGCCCAGCTATCAGCTATCACCGCCGGGCGAGTATCGAGTATCTTTTGTTCGTGTTTATAGCCCATAGTTCGTAGCTTAGTAGCTCGCGGTGAGACACTTGCCTTAGTGGGGTCGAAATATTGCCACAATTTTCTTAGGAACCAATAAAAAGCTCTAAGTATAACGGAATAAATCGTGAGATATAGGAATATTAGAAATTATGGGTGGTTTGTACAATTATGTGAAAATTTCATGCATTCGAGGTACGAGGTTACGAGGTACCTATGTTTATGTCTCCTCTATAACATGATCTTCAAACAAATTTTAAAACAGTAAAACTGAAGGGCGCGAGAAGTAATTATTGTTCGATGTACATTGCCATTTCAAACTTGTGGCCATATTTGAATTTACTATACAATGCTATGTCAAAATTCTATACAGTCTATACCGACTGAACTCAGTATCCTTAGCACAAGATTGGCGCGACAATATGTCGCCGCGAGACGAAATACGTTCGCTTTTATCATGTGCTAACGCTGCAGGAGTACATTAAATAAATATTGTACATACTGTTAGCTACAAAAGTGCCTAACCATTACCAGTATATTAATTAATTAAATGAATAATTTCTTCAGCTTATATTTGGTGACAATAATGATGGAAAAAATAATGATTGCATGTCAGAAATTTCGAAAATCTTGAAATGTTGGAAACCCCAATAATGCTGTTCTACTATCTAATGTTCCGGAAGTAATAAAGTTGTAGAATGGGTTTCTTGTCAATATTTTCCACATGAGCAACTGGCCAAAGTCAACAAAACTGACATAAAACAGTTTAAGATTCGGGGTTATAAAATGGATGATTAAGATTCCGCTCACCTTACCAGCCCACCACAAGCTGTACTGATATTTCTTAACATAAATACTTAAACGAAGTAAAGCGATATAAAAATTACCTAAAAGGTCAATTTAATCAACTACATGAGATGGGAGAGATAGTAAGAAATTTAATATAGGTAAAGTCGAGTTCATAAAAATGTATATAATTATGCGCCTTATTTCAACGCATTAAGTAAAAAAATATACACATCTTTTCGAACTCAACTGTATGTACGTTTACGTCTCTGGTTATTTTAAATATACCTAAGTAGGTACGGCATTTTCTTAAAACTCGTTATTTATGATAGAGCCTTTATTCGTAAATTGATCTTTATGTTAAGTATAGGTACAGTAAAGTTTTGTAGGTTCAATTTTAATTACAATTATTACATAATAATAGGGTACTTTATTTACTTCACAGGACATATTAGGTTCTTTTTAATGTCAAAAATTTCATTGTTGAAATTGGGCTTTTTGAAATTTTCCGTATATTTTATTATATTCTATTTTTATTTCACTACACAATAATATACACTTTAAATAGTTTTCTGGAATAAAATTTCTCTAAAACTGGTCCGAATCCAGCAATGACATTTTAGTATCTAAATAAATATGATCAGGATTACACCATTAAAATCATTCCCTTTCCCTATGGGCACCCTGTATTGTATGTCACATCCGTTCCTGTAAAAGCGACAGATAAAATAAAGTAAAGTACCTACATACGACAAGTTCTAGCTCTACGTAGTTGCTCCGGTCACAAAAGGTTACGAAAGGTTACCTAGGTCTCTGCCAA
>JALPQI010025520.1:0-11723 GCA_025490895.1 Thaumatotibia leucotreta
ACAGAATGGTGTCAGCCGGCACACGTGGTTCGATCGCACTCATTTGCTCTACTTATCATTTGCTCGAATTTCAACCTTATTCTTAGCGCTGTAATGTCTGTAGATTAAATAGATAGACGCCTAGATAAGCTGTTCTAGAATAATAAGGTATTAAGAAGGCATAGTATGTTTTATCGTCTTCTTTCAAACACGACTTGGTAGGTCAATGTCAAGAAGTTTGGATGAGATAAGGGTTTACCTAGTTGTAGTTTTGTAGCTAAATCAGTATAATTTATTATTTGTGCTAAATTATTTGCGATTGTACCTAAATATTATGTAGGTTTGATAAAAGAAACATTAATTGAATGTCAAGTTGGATAATTTAAATTTTTTGGGTATATTTCTCGACCTGAATATCTCATAAAAGTTTCTTAACATGATAATACATACTTACTTATGACCAAAGCACACGTTAAAAAATTGATTTAGTACGCGATGTTGTTCAGGAATTATCACTATTATCAGATATAAAATTCACATATCATAGAAGCGTCATTGTCATTGATTGTCTGACATCGTCACAGCCCCAATAATCGGAATTTACAATCATAATGTCACAGAAATTAAGGTGTCGAAAATTAGGTCTTAACTAGTCGATCATTGGGGTGTTTACGATCCCATAGGTACATTCAGCAGTAGATATTGCTTATAGTAGCGGCATCGTAAGAAGTCGTTTTTGACAGCTCACAATAGTGTTGTGAAACGCTCGATTTTACCGTCGTAAAATTTTCAGTCAAGTGCGAAAGGGCGTTAGATCTGGTACTTGCCATTGAAAAAGTTTAATTAAAAAAGTGTTAGGTAATCCGAATTAAAAAAGTGTTTGGTAATCTTACTTAGAATCATTAGCAGGCAGCGAAACTTTGGAGCCGGTGACGTCATAATGACCTAAAGTCGCATTTAGGTAAGATGTTTTATAGGACGGATAGGACGTGACCTCTATAAGCAAAATTCATAGCAAACCACTCCCAACCCACGTTGGCAAACTTGCGTGCTGCTAGCTCAGAGTGCAATGTAGATATGCCAAATAGAGAAATGCCGTAAATACAGTATATAAACTCACTAAAACCATTTATTAAAATCAGAGCACATCTAGGTGATAAATAACGTAGTGGTATATAAATTATTATTCTACGAAAAATAAAATTATACGTGATTTTATAATTGAATTTGTAATTATTATGTGCTTACTATTATTTTAACATAATTTTAATTTTTTATTTATTTTTATGATGTAACTAGTAAGTGATTTGGTGTTAATACTAGCTTATGTGAATAAATACATTGAATTGAATAACAATTATGACATTTATCTGGTTGTCAAGTTCCACACAGTCTGTAAAGCCGCGTATCCACCGGGCACACGGGCTCGCGAGGACCTGTCGAAACCATGACAAACTTTTAGAAAATATGTGCGTACCTACTATTATAGCAATTATTCGTACCTCCATAAAAAAAGGTTTACTTATTTATTTCGATTGACGTATCGGTAAATTGCAGCAACAGCAGTAACATCGCTATTCCGTTCAGGCAACAATGAAGTTTGACATTTGCTCCATTATACCAACTGTCAAATTTTTACAGAACTTCATGTGCAAACAAACGTCAAAAACGACTTCTTACGATGCCTCTACTGTAGCGAGTACCTAGGATGTTCACAATGATCTTAACACTCTTATAGTTCCAGCAATAAGGTCGTGCCAAGTTCATTTTGAACACCCAGCCCGCTTAGCGATATCTGCTGCTGACTACCTAACGTACCTAAGTAAGACAGATTGCGCGTCATGCACGCAGAATTAGAAACGTGCTTACACTTTCTTTGCTGTTATCAGACAGACTGCAATCCATCTTACTTTCGAGTTGTATACTACGTAGCAAGTAACAATCTTTCGTTAATTTTACCCAAGCATTACCACAAATTAGCATTTCCGCGTCCACTTCAACAGTACAATGGACGCTTACGTGTACACTAACTTAACATTCAAATACTTCCGCCAATAACCGAGAACAGTGTAGTTCCTTCTTAGCAGCAGTGGCATGATTTAAATTTTAGTACAATCGCCATCATAGGTATAAAACAATGTAACAGACGGACAGAGTCGCACCATAATTGTATACCTTTTTTGGTCCAAAGGAATTCTAAAAACAGTTCATCCCTACTGAAATTTTTCATTAATTTTGGTGTTGAGATATTCGAGATACCTATAATTTATAGTGAGATGAGCTCGAAAGAAAATAATGCCTAGTTTTCATTCCGGAAAATTGAATAGTTAACAGAATGCTACACAAAAGAGGTCGTTAAATTTATTACTTTTATTAGGTATTACGAGCACTTATGCTCACGTCCACTGTATTGATATTTGAGAATCCTGGCATTAAATACACACGTGTAGTCCATCCACGTACAGTCAGCCAGAAATATGGTCTACCACTTTTCGACTTTACCACTTTACATGACATTACCACGGAATAAAGTACAAAAGTAACCCATTACAATTTTTGGCGGTACGGCTATGTGGATGAGCGAATTGCGAACTGGGAATCTCCCAAACAATACAGACTGGACAATGTCATGCACCGCTATGAATGGGCCAAGTCCATTTGAATCTGGCACGATGTGTTGCTTTTCAACATTATGCTTCTACAGGAGCAGTTAGAGTTCAAAATTCAAAAGCAGAGAAGACACGTGTTTTCCATGCTGGCTGTGCAATGCAAAGTAATAATTTAACATTTTAGGGTACAGTGTGTGTAGGTACCTTATTTTTTGTGTAAAAGGCATAGGAGCAATATAAGGGTAAGATTTGTTTTTCAAACGTTTTCTATAATAAGGCGACTTTTTGTCTGGTTATTCTGAAACATGCAACATATAATTTTATTGTAAGGATTATAGCACCAAAAAGTTTATATTCTAGACAGGTAAGTAGGTACAGTATTCTGATTCGCACTTGACCTGTATTTAACAATACGCTTTCGGAATGTGTCGCAGCACTCGCGATGTCAACAATCCAGCTGTCAGGATTGACTTGCTGCCTGCATAATTATGCAGTCTGGCGCTACGTTTAAAGTTTAAAGAACGAGAACACGTATAGATAACACCGGGCGTGCGAAGGCGACGCAGACAGAAAGTTGCAGGTTACCGGCAGGCCAGTCTGCCGGCGGCTCGCGCTCACGCCACATGCCCGCGGCGCTCCGCTATCAAAACTTGTACCCAACATGAACGTCTCGCGTTACGCTACTCGCTGCGCCTCGCCGCGTCGCCGATAAAATCTGCGATCCGATATTCGGCCGATAGTGAGACAGTTTTCGTGTAACGATAGCTCTCGCCGAACATGTGATCGCTCCCTGTCGATGGGAGCGAAAACCGAACAAAAAAGCCGCCTGCTAATGTATCCCGCCTACAAAAAAGGGATAAAAAGGCTATTCCTGGAATGCGCACATGTCGACGCCGGGTAACAGGCAGCTACTGATCCCACAGTGTCGTCGAGATGCCCCGCAGGAGTAAATGGATGCATCTGGTGGCGGGCGTCGTCGCCGGAGTCACCCTCGGGGTCTTCCTCAAGCTCTGCTTAAAGCCGTCCTCGAGAACGTCCATAGAAGCATGCGAAACAGCGAAATTAGTGTCGTCGGATCCTCTAGCCTTGATAGATATGAGCCCGGAAGAGACTATCCAAAATTCTAATAGGAGTTTAGTGTTTGTGGGAGTAATGACTGCCGAGCAGTATCTGACTACCAGAGCCAAGGCTGTGATGGATACTTGGGCGCAGGACTTGCCCGGTCGGATAGCATTTTTCAGTTCGGAAGTCTCTCGAGCTCGAGGGATTCCCCTGGTGCCGCTTCGGAGTGTGGACGACAGCTATCCACCGCAGAAGAAGTCATTTCTCATGCTGTTATACATGTACGAGAAGTACGGTGACAAATTCGAGTGGTTTATGCGCGCGGACGATGACGTTTACGTAAGAGGTGATAAGTTGGGTGAATTTTTGCGTTCAGTGGACAGTAGGAAGCCACAGTTCATCGGCCAGGCAGGTAGAGGAACTAACGATGAACGTGATGCTCTGGCTTTGGATTACAATGAGAATTTTTGCATGGGTGGGCCGGGAGTGATGTTGTCAAGGGAGACATTGAGGCGCGTGGCTCCTCACGTGAAGTACTGCTTGAAGCACTTGTACACGACGCATGAGGATGTGGAACTTGGACGCTGCGTCGCGAAATTCGCCGGGGTGTCGTGCACGTGGAGCTATGACGTGAGTAGACATTATATTGTAATAGTAGGCAATAATCACGTCTTGATTTGGCGACGTGAGCCAATGACGCATGAGTAACGGGTTTACGGCGAGCATTGTTTTGTTTGACAAATTGAATGTCTTGTTCTTGGTGCATATTTCCGACAATTCCGACGTTTGAGTAAATATTCAAAATATGAAGTTCCAAGTGATTTTAGACTTTTAATTTTGGTTGGCTCCAGAAGTGTGAGACAAGTTTCAATTCTTATATCAACAAAAAATCCTATATTATCACACGGCCAATTAAAATATTCGTAACGTTTTGCCCTGGCGTAATGGGTGCAATCACTGTATTTTTTGCTTACACGGTACTACTAAAGGCAATATTAAGCAATTTTATTAGGGACTTAATCATAACACCAACTACACTTAGAACAGCAATCACAAATAACAGTTATGTTTGGAAATTATCGTTTATAGACTACCTATAGACTGTATGATAATGTAAAAATGCACTACGGATAATGGTCTCTCACTCTTACCAGGCTCACCTACCCGTTGTGACCATTTTGTAGACTTTATTCTTATCGCGATAAGCCTTAAGAATGGTAAGTAAATTGTATTAACGATAGTACAATTGAATAACAAGAAAAGTGGCGCGGTTAAGCAATGCCGCGAATTGCGGGTCGGTTGTCGTGGTGTGGTCGTTTACTGCTGCAATCAAATTAATATCTGCAGAACACTCACCTTCAATTGCTTTCAATGACCTCAATTTAATAATTATCAAAACCTTTTGTATTAAAGAAGTAGGCGAAGTACTTAATAATTATTAATTAATATCTATAATACCGTAGAAACTATGAATTAACAAGGATGAAGTATGTATTAGGCAAGTTAAACAGTTTGCTGAAATCCGACACCTACCTATGTAGAGCTGAGTACGAAACGAACTCGATAGAAATTATTTCACTTACCTACCTACTTACATTTTATTTTTTTAATAGGTATGGTATAAAAATATGATTGAGTAGGTAGCTAGGTATAAAAAATAAGAAATGAATGTAAATATTATGTTCTTACGCACAATTTTATATCGGTAGGTAAACGGTAATTAGATTTACATTCATAATAATCATAATAAGCAAAATTAAGTATCAAATGAAACTTATTTAGTAAGGAAGAGAAAGCCTACAGTCAGCATTATCATACTTCTGTGGCTGTACCTAAATACTTACACTTATTGGAACTAGTACCTTAATTGTCTATTAATTTATCTGGAACTACGCTATCTATTTCAGAGAGTTATCCGTCAGCAACTTCAGTATACCAAAGCGTAGACTGTACAATATTATGGGATTGTTCATAGTTTTTAACTCTTTAAACGCCGTTGATCACTTTTAATACTTCTTGGGTTGAACACATTTTTGAACCTGCAACGGCCTTGGGACTGCATTAACAGAACTGCACCAGCTGCACATGACATGTGCACAGCATAGCAACAAATCTATGGTAATATTGTGTGTTTGGTCATTTGGTCAGCATTGAACAAAATGTACCTTTATAATATAAGTAGCAATAATACAAATATAAGTTTACACGACGGTTCTCTCCAGTATGCGAGTAAATGTCAAGGTTTATTTATTCATGAGAATTATTTACGACCCGTTTTATGACACTTCGTAAACAATCATTCATAAAAACCCAGCATAATTAAATCCAAGTCCGAGAGTGGATGTTTTAGTAGTAATAAGATATAATATATACCTATTATTATATTGAATATCTACCGTCAAACGATGCGTAGGTTACTTAATAGGTTATTTTGCACAAAATACGAAACAAAATTTCTCGAAAACCATTGAAATCTGCGTCTCTGAAAACCGGTTGGGCCGGTCGATCCTGTGATTTGCTCTCAAAGAATTAACTTCGAAGAGGGGTTCGGTTCTAAAGTGTCCTGATAAAAAGAGATAATACCATTTAGGTATATTATGAGGACAGGGTCGACGACATTCGTAAGATTGCGGGACACTTCTGGGTTAGATTGGCTCAGGACCGAGATGAGTGGCGTACTAGAAGAGAGGCCTATGCTCAGCAGTGGGCGATAAATGGCTGAAATGATGATGATGATGATGATGAGGACAGGCGTATTTCAGGGTTATAACTACAATTCTTTACTTCAACTGGATGAAGTAGCGATGCGGCTGCCGAACTCTAATGATTTAATTTTATTTTAAGAAGACGGAAGAGTGCACTCCAATTTAATCATTATTGCAATCAACTCGTAAAACTGATAGTCGTGATAGGTACGACGATACAAGAAACATCACCAGTGTCAATTAAAAGCAATCATTTTTACATCCAGCGTAATTATAGATACGGTTATAGGGTAGTACTTCATCATCATCATCGTCATCATCAGCCTATGATAGTCCACTGCTGGATGTAGGCCTTTCCTATTAACTCTATGCGTATAGACACATTAGGAGTACCTACATAGATATAATTTATAAACTTGTAAAGTATATTAGGGTGAATCAACTTTTTTCTGTCTGTTATTGCCATGGTTACGGACACCTGAGTTACACTGGTTTAATGCAAAATTATGCTACTTAATTTATGCAAACATTCATACAGTCCATGTTTGTAAATGGCCCATCAAGGAAAGGGTTTATTAACACCAGAAAAATGCATGTTTGCATAGTTTAAGTATTATAATTATGCATAAAACCAGCGTGACTCAGGCAATCGTAACCATGGTAATAAGTTAATAACAGACAGAAAAAAGTTGATTCACCCATTATTATGTTTGAAGAATAGGTATTCCTACACGTTTAAATGAACGTTTTTTTTATAAGTTTATACTATATGCCTAAATGCTATGATATACCTGGAATTTTAATTAAAGCAGATTGAATTTCCTCTCAATTCCGTTTTTTTTTTTCAAACCCCGTTATCATTACAAAGGAAATCCATCAGAATTACAATAGGCTCCCATTTTGGATCCTCACCCGTACATGCCATTCACAAAATAAACTAAGTAGTTGTGGCATGTTTTTGGGTCTCGGGAAGCATTGTTGTGTTAAAATCATTTGGCAACATCATTAGGACAAACAGAGTTGTGGATACGGTTTGGAATTCATAATTAATTTGATCCAGAGGGATAGGTAAAAAAAAACAGCGACACGTATGTCTCCTTCTCGGAAAAAGATTAAGTGAAATTCATTTAACAACCCTAGGTAAAGATGTCTTATAGACAAAAATTGAGTTTGTCTTTATTGCACTGCTCTTCTTCATTTCATAAAGTTGCAGTATTTTCTTCATATATTATTTATTGGTAGGTATAATGTAAGCTAAACCTGCATTGTGCATTAAGTAGGCTTAAAAGCTATTGTACGGCGTAAATATAGTACATTTACCTACTTAGTCAATTTAGGCACACCTAATTACTTGATAAGCAAACAATTCACGTACAAAAAAAAATTACAACTTTATTTTTATTTATTTTTTGTGGAAAGTTAGCAGGTTAGGTTCTCCCTGTACCCTACACAACTGTATGCTGGTACCATGACGTATTAATGCGTTTCGGTTTAGGTTCAGGGAAAGGGACAAAGGTATACGACTCGTATAGCCTTGTCCCTTTCTCTCGACCTAAACTGAATCGCATTAGTACGTCGTCATGGTAACCCCCTTGATCTTTTCTTTCTAATTATACCTTCTACATATGATAGATTTTATGTAACTAGGTACTACACTTTACACTACCTAATTATACAAATGCGGAATAATTTGCAATATTTGTGACCAAGTCTGTCCGTTCTTCGCATTATCAGTCTTTGCCGCGCAACAGAATAGGGAACACGCAGAGATAAGATAAACCGAATGTTTGAACACTTACCACTCTTCTAAGACTTGAGGTCTTTTTCGCGTACTTGTAACTAAATACAAGTGATAATTTTTTCGATAAGCTGAAAAGATTACTGATAATCCGATGGCAACAGAGGCAATATGATAGATAAGTACCTAAGTATGTCTTCTGATTTCAGTGGTGCCAATTTTGTGGCAGTTTTACTTTAAATTCTTGAACACATTGCAAAATCATAAGAAAAAATCGCGCTTCTGGTTCATTGTAAACTTCTGTCTACTTTTAAAGTACTAAACTAACCGATTCGATTTCTTCGCAGATGTATGCAAGTTTCCTTCACCGTAATGCACTTGTGAATATCAAAATATTATTCGTATTTAATTTTTTCTGAACGCATTAGACAGTACCCAGGACCGTAAAAAGCAAGGCTGCTACGCAGAATTTACTATATATTGCAATTATTGAGATATACAGCGCAGCAAATGTCGGCCAATTGCAGAAATCGGGTCGAATATAAATTTCTGCTTCACATGCAGATAAATAGCAAGTGTAGTCAAACTCTAGGCAGGCTATCAGGCGGGTCTTATGCTTATAAATTGTTTTGCAGCGTCGTCGTATAAAAATTTACAAACACCAAAAAACCCCTTCCTTAAGCCGCGTTTTCATTTAGTGTTCGGAGTGAGCATTCGATCGTTCTTGGGCAGATGAAAACAGGATTTCACATAGCAAAATGTTCGTTCGTCAGTCCATAAGCAAGTGAATGCTCGCTCAGAACACTAAGTGAAAACGCGGCTTATATTGGAAAATTATAATTATTTCTATGTTGAAAATCCATTAAATATTGTTATGACGTTCTCCTGACGTTACACCCGTGGTTGCAGGCAGAGTTGACCATCGAGACAATATTTAACGTGAGTTTACGCCATTAAGTCCCGTTTGCCGATAATCATAAAAGTTTAAATCAATACAATTAGGTATTTTAATATTTTCGGGCACAAAGATATGACCCGTACCCGTACCTATATGTTAACGATACTGTTTAATTACAAGTAATTCTCATTTAGGTTGGATAACGTAATCTAATCTAAAATGTCTGCCAACGATTACAATTGGAGTGTGTATAATTGGAGTCGAGTGTTGTATTATTTTTTCAATTAAATTTATAGCTACTAACACCTACTAAACAGTATCCTATAGGTAAGTGTGTACCTAGCACAAATTGGCAGCCAAATATTATCTTTAAAGCTATCTCTTCCAAATAACTTTAAGTAATTATCTTGTTTCTGTCTAAATGTGGGAGTATATTCCAGCACACCGGAATAATGATAAGATTGATAAGGGTGCGGCTCCACTGAGGCGGAGAGGAGCGGAGATGTGCAAAAATGGCCAATGAGACCGCATGACAGTGTTTCGAATTTTGAATTTGAAGAATGTAATTGGTCAATTTTGCACAACTCCGCTCCTCTCCGCCTCAGTGGAGCCGCACCCTAATACTCTTACGTCCCAAACCTTATATTACGCGCCTTCCAAAGACATAAAATATAACCGTGCCCTAAAAAGATATCACCTATAAACTAACCTATACAATTTTTTTTGTTGAAATTAAAGAAAGGCAAACAAATATGGATGACTTTCCATAGTATTTGACATCTTTGACACATATCGTGAAACAGCAGATATATTTTTACGACAATAGCAATAAATATCAAAATTGGAATAAAAAATGTTTGTGAACTTCAGGTTTAAGGTTTTAAGTTGGTGATAAAACCAAAATTGTGTTCTGAAAGTGCGTGATTACGAAATAATTCAAGTTAGCAGATTTGTTTACCTTTTTTCTACATTCGACTGAAAAATCAAAAATGGTATATGTACTAGTAAATACCACAATAATGGGCAAATCGACACCCGCTGCTAACTAACTTTATTGGTACCTATGACATTATTTTATTTATTTAATTAACCGACTTCAAAATAATCACCAAAATAAAAATTTAAAAACAACTGACATCAACCGATTTCTCCAAGATCCTATCATCTGTGGTATTCTATCCATCATTGGTTTCCTATCATCAAATCCTACTTTCTGAATACAAATTCTTGTAAATTAATGAAAATTACCAAAAGCACCATAGGTCATGTACCCATAAGTCCCATAACATTTGAAGATATGCCTAGATTTCTCCAAGATCCCATTATCAACTCCAAGATCCAAGATCACATAACCAACGGGACCACCTCGGGATTCTCGGGGTTATACACGTTCGATCACAAAAAAAATTCAAGTTCACGATTTTCGGAGATATCGGGTAACATACATACAACAACCGAGATGGTCCCGTTGGCACCAAGTTGGGGGTCTGATGATGGGATCTTGGAGAAATCGAGGGATCTCTTCAAATGTTAAAGGTACATTTATTGCGCTTTTGGAAATTTTCATACATTGGACACAGTATACATTGGATACATTGGGAGACAGGTTATGCCTAGTGTGGGGGTCTGTATAAATGTAACACAAGATTATGTAAATATTTGAAATAAAGCATTTTGTATTTTGTATTTACATTTACAAGAATTTGCCTATGATGGAAATCAGTCACAGATGATAGGATCTTGGAGAAATCGGTCGCAGTTGGTTGTTTTAAAAAAAATCATTTGGTGATTATCTTTATTTCACAAATGAAAACCTTAATGTATAAAAGGCGAACTTATGTGGTATTTAATGCATTCTCTACCAGAGAACTCTACCTTAAGGCAGAGCAGAATAATTATTCATGAAGTATAATTATTAATAAATTATGACCTGGTGAAGGTTGCACGAGCTGAATGCAGGTGATGCAGGACAGACCGGTCTTTGTTGCAAATTTGCAATCTTTGGGAGAGACCTATGTTCAGCGGTGGACGTCTTTCGGCTGATATGAAAAAATTGATGACATTGTGATTGCAAATGTTGATCTAGCTGTGTCGGGCATCGAGCAGCTCGGGTATTTTTTTTTTTAGCGAGGAGGAGGAAATCCTCATTGGATACCACCAGGCCGGCCCTGGTGGCATGCCCGATTCGACTGAGAATGGCAGACCGCCCGAAGATGGAAGCTTTAAAGTATAAGTATTGTAGGTACCTATACCTACTACTCGTAAGTTTGTATGTAATGCGTAAGGCATAAACGCGGGTCATATATAAACGTATCTAATATTATAGGTATATAATATTTAGTACCTACTTAAACCTTCGAAGATCTCTACGAATTAATACGCGTATCTATTTTGAAAAATAACTTGTTCCCGTCTGACACTACACAACATAGTTAACAAAATTTGTCATCGTGTCGCGTTATACATATTATATAAGTTAGGGTAATGATACCTACCAATGATACCTACTTATGTAGTTTAAATATACGTAGCGTCATCTAGCGTGACGTTCGTGTCTCGCTCGTACACGCTAGGGTTCCGTTCAATAATTTATGCAGTAAGTAGGTACCTATGTACGAAATGCGAGTAAGTTGTTGACAAAACTGCGCTGTTTGGGCCCAGAATGAGTAGTACCATCAAAATAAAAGTACAACTTCAAATAAATACAATAAAAATGTTTAATTATCTCAGGG
>JALPQI010025521.1:0-14918 GCA_025490895.1 Thaumatotibia leucotreta
TAATTTCCGATCATTTGATACCCCACAGGATTTCTTATGTTTTTTAAGATTGCAAACAAGATTTTTTTTTAAGATTGTGAAGCGTGAAGAAGCATCTAGCGGGCCAGCAAGGCGGTGGCAACTAACAGGTTACTGATTGTCTCCTGTTCGTTGCCGACGCGATTTGGGCTCTACTTTTCACTTACGATCAGGTGGAGTGGAGCCACTTTGTTGTGCCAACATAAAAAAGAGAGATTGCGGAATAGACCTATTTGATCTACTTAGATTTTTCTGTACTCTTAGTATGTTAAAAAGACACGGTCGAAAAACCAAAAAAAATAGCCAGATCTCCTACCCTAATGGGGACGGACCCGTGTCTGATGTTGGTGAACTAGCTATTTTTTCTTTGGTATAATATATGAAGATATGTAATATGTATCATTTAAATGCAACATAAATTTATAATCACACGCCAATAAATAATCCCATGAAGCTCTGATTGTCGAACATCTACAAGCGTCAATTTCGCCCTCTGCGCTTCGAACAAAGATGATATCTAGGGCAATGTTTTTATAAGTGGCCGCCCGCCCGCTGTGTTTTTATGTGATCACAACAATTTAATTAAATGTTATTGACCGCGGGGGATACTTGGCGCGCCGCGGCGGAAGTTATTTTACAATTACCACTCACTAGGGAACGCTCTTTACTTATAAGTATAAGAAAGCGCCGACATTTTATTCTAGCTACCTATATGAATAGACCTAATTTCTACAGTAAACGTAGAAAGCTTGCACTTTTAGGTAAAAAAAAATGTTGACTCAATAAAAAGAACCAAGTATGAATTTCATCCTAAAGGTGCATTCAGACCAAACGAGCATTCGCTATTCTAACCCCCTACTCTACGAAATTCGACCGTTACACAAAACGTGATTCGTTGATTTCGTAGGGTGGGGGATAGAACAGCGAATGCTCGTTTGGTCTGAGCACCTTTAGTTAGTCATAAATAAGCGAACGTGGCATTTTAAAACATAGCATAAACGTGAATTTGAGTGAATCGACTATCTTTTGTCTGTTAATGCCATGGTTACGGGATCCTGAGTCACGTTGGTTTTATGCAAAATTAATCTGCTTAAACTATGCAAACATGCACGTAGTCCGTGTTTGTAAGTGGTAAATTAAGAAAAGGGCTTATTAACACCAGAAAAATGCTTGTTTGCATAGTTTGAGTAGCATAATTTTGCATAAAAACAGCGTGAGTCAGGTGACCGTAACCATGGTATATTTATAGGTACATAAAAGTCGAGAAAAAGTATAAATATTTGATGTCATATACCAAAGAAAAACGACCAAGATCACCTATGTCCGAGGTGGGGACCCACTCAGCTTTCGCGGCTGATGACTGTACCCTGTACCCTTCGGCCACTCGGTCTCCCCACCTCGGACATAGGTGATCTTGGTCGTTTTTCTTTGGTATATGACATCAAATATTTATAATTTATATAGTATTAAGTAGTGTGACTACTGGAGAAAAATTAAAAGTACAAATCAAAATATTTAGTTAATAAATAATTTGATTTGTGTTTTCGCAATATGTTCAGTCGAGAAAAAGTTGATTCGTCCAAATACACGTTTATGTTATATTTTAAATTGCCATGTGCCAGACGGAAAACATTTTTACACCCAAAAAAATTTCTTACTATGGAGCGTCAAGCTAATTTGAAAGAATTTACCTAATTGGAAAACGAGAACAAGCCCTTAAACGGAGAACACCCAATAAAATTTGACCTTGTAATACATGAATATGCAAGAGCGACAGCAACTAACAAATAAAATTTCTATTACAGATTTGTTCGCGATAGGTACTCCATATCGTTGCCGTTGCACAGTCAATAGCTGCTTGACGACTATAACGAACTGGATAGCATTGTTTTGTTGCCACTACTTATTTCTTATGATGTCCTTACAATCCTGTAATTGGATCAATTCCCAACATTATTGTCTAGTTCTTTTTCCAATCGACAACTGAAACTAGGTCAATATTTTCTCGGATAATACCTAAACAAAACATTACAAGTTGAATAATAAAAGTTTGTTAAAATTGTATGCATGAACTGACAACTCGAGTACGTGTACAATACGGGAACATAGCAAGTTTCATAACAATAATTCTAGTTTAATTTTACCACGACAGAACTGAAACAAGTGTAAAAGTGAATCGGGTTAAAGTTTCTACACCGAGCTTCCAGGATAGGCATTGAAACTTGAACATATCATTTTGATTTGATAAACTGAACTCGCTGGTGGATCTACGCGTAACAAATGTGCGAGCTCTCAATCCACATTGCGCCAGCGTTAGTAAAAGTGCCATTCCACCAGATCTAGGCTATGTCTACCAGATCTAGGGATGCATTTGATATTCTCATCAACGCAGTGAAGTGGATATGCTAGGCCCTAAGATCGATGAATGGATCTTTTGGGACGCACTCTTAAAATGGTACAGTCGACATCAAAGATATCATTACGGTATAAGACCTAAAAATATATTTACACGTCTTTATTGCCTTGACCTTTAAGGTCGTGTCAACATATATTTGGAACCTAAACAATAATGATATCTTTGATATCGACGGTACGACAATTCACGGGCGTTGAACGTGAAAGCACTGTATATCAAATCAGGCGGAATTTCACAAACTTTGAAAGCGGCCCTGCAGAAGCAGATGCTCGCGCTAGTTTCAGGAATCTTATCAACTTTGTACCTGTAAAAGTAGTATTAACTGGAAGCTCTGGGTACTGGAAATACACGACCCAAATACGCGACCTAGATAGTTAGAAACTCTAGTACCTACACAATCCATTAGGTACAGGAAATAGTTCTTATTGTTCGCTTTTTTATCTTTGTATTTTAATCAATTTTGTTAGCTAGACATTGTGATTTAAAATATAGGTACGCATTTTATGTAATTTTTTAGTACAGATGGTACCTTTTTTAGGCTCTAGTGCGAGAAGTGGGTCATTTTACGTTAGGTCCAAAACTTCGGAGGGCCATCTGTACTAAAAAACGTCGTAGGAGACACGTGCAAAAACGAGTAACTCGTGTCAATTTAAAACATCGCCACTCGTTTCGAATTTCATGTTTTTCACACTTGTGTCGTAATGTACTATTTTGTGATACTTGAAAATATGTTGGAATAGTTACATTTAGAGTAATTCTATGGCATGCAATGGAATACTGGCTGACTGTGGCGTAGGTACTGTCTTGCCATATAGGAGTGTGAACACTGAAAAGGGTATAGCAGGATAAGCTAAGAAAAATTGCCCCTAAAGCTTTGAGTTGGATACTATTACCAGTTGATGCCCTGTCAAGAGAAAATGCTTCATACCAATTTTTAACCCTCTACTGCCACCTGGAACCTCACGGTGTGCATTTAACCCTAAAACGTATTTTTTTCTTAAAAAGTATAAAACGGATAAATATGAAATTTTGCACAAATGTTGCTCTAATTAATATAAACTATAAATAAAAAAATTAGCTTTCTAATTACTTATTTTCATGAAAAAAAAAAATTAAACATCCTGTATAACAATTTAGGCTCGTCGTACTAACACCATTTTTATGCTATATATTAACCAACTACTTATCTACATAATATGTAAGTTTCATATAGTTAATGAGGGTGCAACACTGTGACGACTTACGACACAAGTGTGAAAAACAATCAAAATAACGCGTATGTATCCCATTTAAGTAGTTGAAAGGTATTATTTAGTTCAGGATCCGAAATTTTAAGCGGTGGAATTATCACCAGAAAATATGTATTTGAAGAAAGAAGCGTTGGTTGGCTTAGTAATTTACGAATAATTACGCTTTAGAGTGTTAAGAATAAATAAACAAAATTCGGGCACCCTATTGGCTGTACCTGGAACGTCTCACAGGTCTTAGTTGGAACTTTTGTTACGAAACCGACAATACTTACAAATAGCATTTTCAAAAGATTTCATACCGCGGTGCATACTCGTACGTGGAGAGAATACAAAAGAAACAGTATTAGTCTCTGCATATGCTCTCCTACAAAATTAATAAGGAACAATCGTTGCAGTGCTCACTGACCTAAATAACGTGTATGCCAAAATGTTGGTAACGGGATCCGAAATATTCGAATACGTTATGCGCAGAGAGGCGCAGAGTTATTGTGTTATGATTACAGGCTTAAGTTAGTAAGCCGTGTTTAATTGAGATTTAAAATACGTGGGTGTAATGTAATATTCGGAGATTCGGGCTGCAATATATTATCCTCATTCATTATTTGATATTTGAAAGACGATATATTATTTTGACACTGTTACGTTTCACATTGGTTGTTCACAAAACCATGAGAATATTGTAGTACTATGATAGTTAATGAAATTCGAAATGGAATTCGATTCGGAATATTTCGATATGGAATTCGAAAGTTTACGGATCACTCAGTATGTCGAGAGAGGGATTTTAGTACATTGCTTTGTTGGTGTGATTAAGGGCGATCTCATAGCTCTGTGTCATTTATTTTTCGAGTCCGGGCACTCAGGCATTGAAGACAAAATGCGGATTTAATGCACAAATTTACTAATAAGTTTTTTCTTAAACATGCAATGAAATATTGTCGTTATGTTCCTTATAATAGGCCGTGAAGTATGACGTTTCAGGTGCGACTAGGACAAGATGTCGTTAATGGAATTTAATACAAATCTTGAAGGCCTAGGCCGGTAAAGTGCTCTTTTTTAATTCCATTTCACATAAATTTGTGGCACAGAAATCATGACATTCTGCAACTATGCAATACTATGCATACTTATAAAACTTTGATGTTTTGTTATTATATTTGATTGCGTATTTGAGAAAAGCGTTATACACACCTCGGCCGGCCGGAAATATGGGGTTGTCCGCCTCAGACCTATCCGGCCGGCAACCTCTTTCATCCCGGCCTCTATAGTAATGTACTATTGTAATCGGCATGGGAGAAGATTTGACATAAATACATGTATTCGCTATTTCTATTGAAGTCCATTTTACGTACCTAACTCTTTGAAATTTATTATTCGACTGTCGCTTTATCCTACGAAATTTGTGCCACTTTCGATGTAAAGTCGTAAAGAGCGATTTTATGGGCCCAAACGTTCTGAGAAACCACTTAAACTATAGGTGTGCCGGTTCTAAGGCTTGTATAGTGTTAGAGTAAAGTCCAATTTAGCTCAACCAGACATCTTAACTGGGCTTTTTCTATACCTGAGTGCTTTTGTTTTTGTTGAGTTACGATTCGATATGCTTATTTGTTCCTATTGCCTTTTTTATTGCTTACTCTTTCATAAAACTTTAAAATGTCCCTGGTATTTTTGTTTCTTGTCAATATAAATTTAACAAAGTGAAGGGAGTCTGCTCGAAAAAAGAAGTTGTATTGAACACTGAAAAAAATATTTACCAAAGTGGGTATATTACGAGGAAACTTTGATATATGTAACAAATCCTTGCTATCAAGCTTACAAAACTAAAAAGGTTGAAGTCGATACCAGAGTTCTAGTTAAATCAACAAAGAACATTGTACATTATACCAAACAACTGGTGTAATCAACAAAAAACTGGTGTAGTCAACTAAATTAATTTAGCAGAATGCCAAAATAAAAAGTTTGGTAAAATAAAATAAAAAATTCTGATAGGACCGAATTCAACCTTAGTTTCCGGTTAGAATCACGCAGAATCTGATAAATCCAACTTAGAATTTTTTTCAGTGTATTGTACAGATCGTTTAAGTTACAAAGACGCATACTTTGGTTGGTATTGTCATATCATTATAGAATAGTTTTGACAAATCCACGAGTCTTGCTAAGTGAAACGATTTATATTATAACACTGTTCGGCTGTCAGTTGGCCTAGCCATGATGCTATTCTGCAATCGTAAACGATAAGCGTTAAGCCACGTGATCATGATGATGTATAGAAATGGTCACGTGACTTTTTGTACGGATCTGTTATTCTCATACATTTATTACGTATCACTTATCGTATATGATTGCAAGTTAAGTTATTCTAGCTAGGTCTAATACATCAGTATGAGCATGGTAGATTGCTTTGCGTATCGGATAATCGCTGACGTAAACTTTACTTGCCAACTCATGGTACGACTACAGGGTGCTTAGACAAGTTGCGAACCGTAAACGCTTTATCGTCAATCGTAAACAAAAGGCAGCTAACTGTCTTTGTCGCACTAATATGAAAGAATGACAGAGAGGGAAAACTACGATACGCTACTAAGCGTTAGCGATTGGCAACTTGGCTAAGCATCCTGCTACGATTAGTTATGTGCCGTTTCCGGTAACTTACCAAAAACTGTATACGAAATATTTGCTAACGGTAAGATTCCCTGTGCTGTAGTAACTTGGGAATTAACCGGGTACGACCCATCTCTAGCTACGATCGGCGCTACGGCGTGGCGTAACCGGCTACGACTGCTACGAGTGTAGCGCTGGTGCGGCTACTATAATAGGGATGATGACTGTAGAGTACATTGTGCATCAAGGGAGGTAAGTACGGAATATCTAACGAGAGTGTTAGGAGCCCGACGCCGTTAGGCGGAGGGCTTTTATGACTCGAGTTAGTATTCCGCTTACCGACCGTGATGCATACAATGTTTTTCATCACTCTTGCTGACAAAAAATAAGTTTTTAGATATAAATATTTATTAAATGACGTACTGACATTTCTATTACTTCCTAGGACATTTCACTTTTCTATTACTCCCGCTACGCACACAAGCAATGGCGCGCTTAGACAGCAAGTGTGAAGAAAAATAAATTATTTAACATTATGCACGACATAAAACATGAAGAAATTATTACCAAGATTGCAGTAATTTTTGTACAGAACCTCTATTTAATAAATTGAAAATAACTAAAAGAGTAGGCCATTTGGCAGTACTCAAACGTGACGTCACTTTTGAGTATTTCATATAAAATTCCATATTAGTGATCGTTTTGACAGTTCGAAAAAAGATGCTGATTTGGTTTGCCAGTCATTGTTCCTATTCTGATAAAGCAATAAACTAATATTATTATTGTTAACAAACTTTTTTGTATTTAAATTAATGTCCCTCACATAAAAATAAATCTGCTTGCCGCTGTGATCAAACAGATATTAAGTAGTTACCTACTTTCTCTTAATATACATATTTTTTCATTAATAATAATAATAATCATGGTCTCAAGCTATGAATGAGAACGTCATGCGCGCCTACTACGGGGCTACAGAGGGAGGAACTAATCTATCCGCGTATCGTGTCCGGATGCTTCCTCTGTTTCAGGCCCTTGAACCAACCATTAATGTGACTGCGCAGCGACTATCGGATCAAGTGCGAGTCATCCAACGATCAACGCGGCTGGATGACTCGACACTTGATCGGCTTCGCCTGGAGGCTCTCCCTGTTCGCGCGACCCCTTCCTCGGCGCAGGACCCACCCGCCACGTCGCCGGATCCGGTGCCGGTACAGGACTTGGCATCCGAGGCACTGCGGGTCGGTCCTGCTGCTGATGAGGACGATACTGCGAACCTGAGTGTGAGTACTTCAGACAATGAGCAATTGAGGAGGACTTTGGAAGAAGCGATTATGCAGCATCGCTTCACACCCGACTCTAGGCCACGATTACCACGTTTGCCCATGAATAGGCGCAATCTAGCGTTGATGGGAGCCCTAAACGCTTTACTGGAGCCGTATATACGATCCAGTAAAGATTTGGATGATACGCACTCGATCATGTACTGTGGGGCCATTGCAGCGTGCCGTGTTGCTCGAGTCAAGTTTCCGGACTCTGACCGTGCACCTAGGACCGCTGGGGGTGTCCCCGCGTGGCAGGTGCGGATCGAGCGACGTATCGACTCGTTTAGGACTCTCATTGCAAAGCTGATCTGCTTCAGGGGGGGCAACAACCGCCCCCGAGTAATGCGCTTTGTGAACCAGGCCTTCGCGGGAACGGGTATTGCACCCCGCGACTACATGGCCAACCTCACAGAGCGCATCGACTTTCTGAAGCAGAAGGTTTATGCATGGGCAAACCGTATTCGCCGCTACAGAGAGCGTGTGAACCGATTCCAGCAGAATCGCCTTTTCCAGAGTGACCAAAGGAAGGTTTACCGAAAGTGGGAGGAAACCGACTACCGTGTGTCCGACGCGCGGTTGCCGGATGCTACTGCCATGAGTGATTTCTGGCGTAGTATCTGGTCAGCGCCCGTCGGACACACCGAGGGTGAATGGATGACCGTTGTCGAACGTGAATGCGAGACCATCGAACCTATGGGGGCAGTTACCATCAGCCCCGATGACGTAAGTTGGACACTCAGTTGGTACTCAGAACTGGAAAAGTCCTGGGCCGGATGGATTGCACAACTTCTGGCTAAAATGGTTTCGATGCTCGCACTCACGATTGGCAACGCAATTCCAACAAGCCCTCGAGCTCGGTTCCCTGCCACCTTCTTTAACAACTGGTGTAACCTTCCTGCTCTACAAGTCCGGTAGTACCACGGAAGCGAAGAACTACCGACCCATTACGTGCTTGCCCACACTGTACAAGCTCCTTACATCCATTTTGAGAGTAAAAATTAACACGCACATTGTTTCGAACAATGTTTTGGCTCCTGCTCAAAATGGATGTAGGGTTGGGTCCCGTGGTACTAAAGAGCTCCTCCTCATCGACATGACCATTTGCCAGCAAGTCCGGCGTAACAAAGGGGCCCTCTCCGCCGCTTGGATTGACTACAAGAAGGCCTATGATTCGGTGCCTCATTCATGGTTGGAAAGGGTCTTGGAGTTGTATAAAGTTAATGCAACTTTAAGATCCTTTCTCGGTGCGTGTATGAGGCAGTGGACCACAGTCCTTCGTCAACCAGGAGGCGGGGATGGCCCCTCTGGCCCGCAGGACTTCATAAGGATCGAGCGAGGAATATTCCAGGGTGACAGTCTGAGTCCCTTGTGGTTCTGCCTAGCTCTGAATCCCCTCAGTACCCTGCTGAAGGATTCAGGACTAGGTTGCCGGCTTCGGAGAGAGGGTGAAGTCATTTCTCACCTTCTGTATATGGATGATCTCAAATTATTTGCACCAAATAGCCAAGACTTGTTGGAACTACTGCGAACCACAGAAGTTTTCAGTAGTGCCATCAATATGGAATTTGGTGTCGATAAGTGTGCGGTTATGCATGTGCAGCGGGGGAAAGTAGTAAATTCAACAAATTTACAACTTTCTGAGACAATGTCGTTCAGATCTATCTCGGAAGCAGAAACCTATAAATACCTTGGTATGTCACAGTCTTTGGGTATTGAAGATATGGGGATTAGAAAGGCGGTGAAGGAGCGCTTTTTCAGCCGGCTCACAAAAGTACTTAACAGTCTTTTGTCAGGAGGCAACAAAGTGCGCGCCTTCAACGCTTGGGTAATACCCATGTTCATATACTCCTTTGGCATACTAAGGTGGACTCAGACTGAGCTGGACGCCCTGGATCGAAGGGTCCGTACACTGCTTACCACACATCGAATGCTACACCCGCGCTCATCAGTTATGAGATTGTACATCCCGCGGAAGTGTGGGGTCCGCGGCTTCCTAAATGCCAAAGACCTCCACAACCGCGAGGTGTACAATCTTAGAAACTATTTTCTTAACAATGAGTGCGGGATGCATCGTGATATGGTGGCAGTAGACCGGAACCTCACGCCGCTCTCCTTGGCAAAAGAGAACTGGCGCAGACCTGTGGTACTGGGCACTGAGGACCGCAAGGCGGTATGGAAGAGCAAGGAGCTACACGGGCGGTTCTACAAGGCCCTCACGGGACCTGACGTAGATCTGCTCGCGTCGGTGAACTGGCTACGATTCGGGGACCTCTTCGGAGAAACCGAGGGTTTTGCCTGTGCAATTGCTGACGAGGTTATCATGACGAATAACTACCGGAAATATATCCTGAAGGACGGTACGGTCGACATTTGTCGGGCATGCCACCGTCCCGGTGAGTCACTCAGGCATATTATTTCCGGTTGTTCTCAGATTGTTAACACCGAGTACTTGCACAGACACAACCTCGTAGCCAAGATTATACACCAGCAGCTTGCTCTTCAATACGGCCTTGTGGGCTTCGAAGTGCCGTACTATAAGTACACACCTGCGGCAGTTCTCGAAAATGGTCGTGCCACGCTCTATTGGGATCGATCTATCATCACGGACAGGACTATTGTAGCCAATAAGCCTGATATCGTGCTGATAGATCGATCCCAACGCCGGGCAATGCTCATCGACATCACCATCCCCCATGACGAGAACCTCGTAAAGGCCGAGAAGGACAAAGCCAGTAAGTACCTTGACTTGGCTCACGAGGTAACCGACATGTGGGAGGTTGATTCGGCGATCATTGTACCGATAGTTGTTTCTGCGAACGGTCTCATAGCGAAGAGTCTCGATCAACACCTCAAGAGGCTCTCGCTAGGTGGTTGGATCAAGGGTCAGATGCAGAAGGCGGTAATCCTGGACACGGCGCGCATAGTCCGGCGGATCCTCTCCCTGCAGCCCTAACCACCGGCAGCTTGGGCCCGCCCCGTTGCCGGCGGCACCCTAGTTTAGGTTTTTTATAAAGTGTTTATATTTTGTATTGTTTTTGTATGTTGTATTGTATTTTAATTTTGTATTCATTTTATAAAAACCCTAAACTGAGATGAAAGTTAAATAAAGAGAATAATAATAATAAAGCCCTAAAAAATGACCCAGAAATGTGTGTCTGAACTCTGAAAATGAAAAACTCTCGTGTTAGTCGTCTCCTTGCATACGACCTCACCACTCATTCATTAACGGCATTCCCGTTACTTCCCGTCCCACGAAGTCTAGGTATTCTTTTATCGCGAATATGCAAAGTTTCAAAGCTTTAATGCTACCGTTTGTAATTTGTTTTCAAGGAATTGCAAAAAGGAAACTTCTCATATTTCTTGGGAAAAAGATTTCCTTTTGTGAGCAGATGTGCAAAAACCCCTGCGGCTGTGGAACGTACTTTCCGCTCATATTTATTTAACATGGACCATGGCGCTTTAAGAAAAGTTGTTTTAGACTTTTAATAATATTGACGGTCTTTAACTTTACATGAAATTGTTTTTTGGCAATGGCAGTATACGTATCGGCACAAGAGTTGAGGCTACGCATACATCAACATGTCAAGTAAACACACGGGGAATTTGAAATTAGTGTTCTGTTTCGTACTGACAGCAAACCCAATTGCAACTGTAAGATTGACCAAAAAGTTTGTTTAAGGGATTTGCTTTAATATTTCGACGCAAGTCATTCATTCATTCACTACATTTTTTGCAATTAGCACTTCATTTGGTGTGTAATCATTCACTTCACCTCTCGTGCCGATACCTATATCTCGACTAATAAAATTAAATAATTAATCTAATAACTTAATACGTATAAATCTTATCAATAGCTTCGCTAGCACAATTATTCTACACTATTTAACCCAAGATATTAATAGTTAACGAAAAGCAACTGTCTTTATCGCACTAGTAACAAAGAGTCACACAGAGAGAAAACTACGATTAACTACTAAGCCTTAGCGATTGGTGACTTGGTTACACTATCTGCGGCCCTACCGCGAATTACGAAATACGTAAATTTCGGGGATTTTTCAGTGTCACTCGAATGACGCCTTAGTTGGAGTGACTGAGACAAATCCCCGAAATTTTCGAACTTCGGTGTTCGCGGTAGCAGGATGCTTAACCAAGTTGCCAATCGCTAACGCTTAGTAGCGTATCGCAGTTTTCCCTCTCTGTCACTCTTTCATATTAGTGCGACAAAGACAGTGAGCTGCCTTTCGTTTACGATTGACGATTAAGCGTTAGCGATTTGCAACTTGTCTAAGCACCCTGGCCTGAGTCTGAGAGGATGTTCGATGCGGAGAGGCATGCACCATGGCAGGCTAAAGTGCATTCTGGAATCGTATACGATAAGTGACAAATAATAAATGAACTAAAATTAAAGATTACAACGAAAAATTCCGTTAGCACGATGTATGGAAATGGTCACATGACTTTTCATTCGAATATACCACCTGTCACATTTATACTTTTCGCTATAATTGCAATTGCAAAATGGCATTTAGACCTGCTGTATGTGATTCATTTGTTTAACATACTTACTTACTTACACTGTTCGCTTTTCCGCACGCCCTACTCGACTCTTATACAAATACCGACACTTTGACGTTGCTGATTTGGTAGGTACGAAAGGATATACACCTCTAAGCGTTCTTCTTACTCTTATTTAGATGTCGTAGTCAAAGTATTTTATGCAACAGTTCGTAATTGGTTATTATTCTTCAGTACCTAATCTCAATCTACGTCTCGTTTTGTAACAGCGGCGTTTGTTTTTAAAAACCCTTATTATATCACAGTATAAATTACTATTTTTTGCCTGCCCAGTCCTTACGCCCGCCTTCCACTGCGAGCAGAGTAGACTCATTAATATCTCCGTTTCATGTTCATCGCTAGTGAAGTGTTAGTATGCAATTTACGACTGCTAGCGTCACCAGCCATGAAAGTAAAACTGAGCAAGTAATGAGTCCGCTCCGCTCCAGGTGGAAGGCGGATATTAGATAATTATAGTTACGACTAGACCCCATTATCTTGTCGCGCACACGTTATTTTTCCGTAGGGATTGAATGCGTTTTACCTACTCAAACTCAAACTCAAAACATTTATTCATGACACTTAGACTTTACAGAATGAAAATAATCAAATATAAACATAGTGCCACGAAATGGGCCCTGCTCAGCATGATGCTGGCTATTCAGCCAGCGCTGGTCTTCCGTAGGGACCATTTGGCGACGGGACGGAAGGAAACACAACACAACGTACAAACTCACAAAACAAAGATAAAAAAAAAAACAAGAAATATATAAAAAGTACAAAAAAACGTATAAAACTTAAAACAAATCATGAACATTAATAGACACAACGGCAGCTCCGTCTATTACAATCATTGTATGCATTTTCTCCATTGCTTAAGACAGTTTAGTCAGTCAGTCCCTAGCCAGACAGATGCATGTCTCCGACGCTATTGTACGTGGAGTGGACCAAGGTTTGCCCTTCAGGCCCACATTGTGAGCAGTAATTAAGCCCATTGATGCCACCCGCAGCTCCGATCACGGAATCCTATTTCAAGAACAAATACTTAAAGTGTTCAGCTACTTAAGCTCACTTGCTTCATTTCTAACGAGAAAATGCTGTTAATAAAAACATGGGCTTGTTAAGCGGACCATAGGTATATGGCTACACACTTATCAGGATGCTTAGCCAAGTTGACAAACGCTAACGCTTAGTAGCGTATCGCAGTTTTCCCTCTCTGTCACTCTTACATATTAGTGCGACAAAGACAGTTAGCTGCCTTTCATTTACGATTGACGATTCAGCGTTAGCGATTGGCAACTTGTCTAAGCACCTAGGCCTCTACTAACGCGACCTTCGGAATTGGTTTTCGAGAATTTATCTCTATTACGTCAACGAAGGCTTCATTAGAGAGACAGAGACAAATGCTCGAAGTTTTTTTTTATGTGACGAAGGTAGACAACTGAGCTTTCAGCCCACCTGATGGAAAGCAGGAACTGGGGCCCATTGACATAGTGACCAAAAATCGCCTATGCGCTTTCTACCCTGAGGACTTAGATGGATTGCCTTTGTCTATGCCAGTAATTACACCGGCTATCTTACCTCCAAACTGGTACACAGTACTAACTATTTAGCGGCAGGTTAGCGGGTACGACGGTGGTAGATATCCGGGTGGACCCTGCACGAGGTCCTACCACTAAGTTCGCGGACTTCGAAGTTCGCGGTAGGGCCGCTGACCCATGGCCAGTGGCGTAGCTAGGGGGGGGGCAGGGGGGGGGGCACGTGCCCCGGGCGCCAAATCAGAGGGGGCGCCAAATCGGCCAAAATTTTTGATATACTTTTGCATAATTTATACATAAGAAAAATTAAAATTCATAAAATGCTAGACGTGTAGGTACATTTTCCCCGGGCGTCAAATTAAAAGAGGCGCCAAATCGGCAAAATATTTTGATTTCCTTGTGCATAATTTACATATGAAGAAAATCTGTGTATGCATACATTTTAGAAAGGTACATAAAATATTCCCACCCTTTGGCGCCCGCGACAAATCAGGGTGGGCACCAAATCGGCCAACATTTTTGATTTCCTTGTGCATAATCAATGAAAACATAAAGAAAATTAATTTACACATAAATAAATTTTTGTCGTTTTCTTTAGATTTTTTTCTCTTAACCGCGTAATACCTTATTTGCAGAATTTTTAGTACCTACCAAAAGTATGGAAATGTAGTACTTATTAGCTTCGAACAAAGGCTATATTCGGACTTTCATACATATGCGACCTTTCATTGTAGGGCATGAATTCTTTTATGGTAAGCAACCCTAATGGCTTCTAGATAGATATTTTTACCAAGTTTCAGCTTCTTATGTTTGACAGTCTCTGACGTACCTCGCTTATACGGTTTTCAGAAAATAACGTTTTTAGGATTCCGTAGCCAAAATGTCAAAAACGGTACCCTTATAGTTTCGCCATGTCCGTCCGTCCGCAGCATAGTTCAGAGGCCGTTAATACTACAAATCTGCAATTTGGTACAGGTATACGTACGTATTAATCATTCCAACAAAAAGTACAATAAAAAGTAGAAAACAAAAATTTTTCGGGTACGTCCCCAATTGGTGAGGTGGAAATGTTTTTTTTATTTGCTGTAATTTTATAGTTATCATTGAATAGGTCTCTTAAAAAGAATAAGGATCTTGAAATAATGTTTTTTTTCTACAGTCAATGTTTTCGGATATAATCGCGCCAGAAGAAAAAAAACTTGTGTCCTCCCCCCCTCTA
>JALPQI010025522.1:0-17748 GCA_025490895.1 Thaumatotibia leucotreta
CATATTGATTCTGTTGTTTGGAGGGGTTATCTGACTTTTCAAAAATACTACTAAAAAAAGGTTAGTGCTAATATAAAAAAATGCATTTTAAGCGACTTTTAGGGCCAAATACCTGTCTGTGGATTGGCGGCATCTTTGCTACGCAACTCTTTCAATAGTTTGTGAGATACAGCTTGAAACATTTGACGTTTGCGGCAGGATCCTTATTTATAAGACGCCAAGGTCCACTATTTCTTCGATAGATTCTTAACGTCTTATAAATAAGGGTGCTGTAACAAGCGTCAAATGATCGAAGTTAAAGGGTGTAACGATAAAAATCGTGCAGTGGAGAATAAAAAAAAGAGCTTGCAAAAATAGATTTCGAAGGAGTTCCGGTGAACTTGAATTGTGAATACTGAAATTGCAGTAGCAACAAAAAAAGACCAAAGGCAAATTTAAGGTCTCCTAGTTAATTACAAAAGCCAGAAATTACTGCTTTTTAACTATATTGACCCGATTTTTTCATTTGAATTTGCCAGTTTTTTATCAGTACACCCCTTATATTATTACCCCCTTATTCATAAAAGTCTCCTACCTTAAGAAGGCGTTAAGTAGTGTTTGTCCCTTTCGGTCTTATACAGGGTGTTCCACGAGCCACTGAAAACCTTGAACCGGGTGATTTGGTAGGTTAAACTGAATAACTTTTACTATGGAGCTAACCCAGAAAACTCAAAAAAAAATTGCCTTTTTCATATAAAATGTCGTGATCAATCGGTCAAAATGTATGAAAAAGACAATTTTTTTTTAGATTTCGTGATTGGCCCTATATTAAAAGTTGTTCATTATAGCCTACTAAATCACCCCGTTCAAGGTTTTCAGTGGCTCGTGGAACACCCTGTATACATATTGATAAGAGCGAAAGGGACAAACAATACTTAGCAGCTTGCTAAGTTGAGACGTTTAATTATGACTAAGGGGCTTACAAACTAAACTTACCAGGTTAAAGTGAGTAATCTCCGGCGCTAGGAACGTCGGGTGCGCCTTATAAGTAAGGTAGCATGTGGTCATGAGTTCTTCGGCCATGGTCATGTGCCAATCGGGCAGCCCGTTCGCGTGGCCCAGCGCCAAAGTGCCGGGGAGGAAGCAGGTTAGATGGTCCATTTTCGGGTTGAAGGCCTGGAACATTCCGAACGTATAGATCAAGAGGACAAACAATTTGTATTTCAATTATTTGTGCTTCGTTATTTATTATTTGTGCTTTGTTCTGAAACGTTTAACCATTCAAAACACGATTAAATCTTTTTTTTTAGAACTAACACATATGTTGCGGATTGGCGATCATAGTAATGTGTCCACTATGATGACGCTGCTGCCCATCATCAATCTTTTATCAAATAGTGGTCAGTGACACTTCAATTCCTTAGTCGACTCTTACGACACTCCCAGGAGGAGTTGGGGTGGTGACAAATGTATTCTTACTGCCGTCACCACACGGCTTGCCCAGCGTTGCGATTATGGGCATTTACTCCCTAATGAGTTTATACGCATAGTTAATAGGAGAGGCCTACGTCCAGCAGTGGACTATCATAGGCTGATGATGATGATGATATAACTTGCAGCGCTTTTAGCATACGCTCGAGGTACGCTTAGTAAACATCCAAGTTAAAGACCTACCTACCTAATGAGTGGTGTACAGTGTACATATGTGGTTTTTATAGAATGTAACAAAAATAGTGGTGATACTGGGGATCCGATTATAGTAATTGGCCCTCATTAAGAGCCTATCGTATTCTGTTTATTAAAAATAGAGGCTTTTTTTTTCAAGGGAAGACAAACAACTATACACTATTGATTACGATCAAGAATAGATGAAGTAATATAATATAGGTTAGTACAGTCAACAGTTATCCACGAGTAAGTGATTTGACTGATTTGTGATCATTTTTTAAACTTTATTTTCCTAATCAGGATACGATGAAATCGTGTTAATCTTAAAAGAGTTCATGGAAAGCACATGTACCTAATTACTTTTTTAATTTGATTTATATCCTAAAATAGCATTAGATAAATTTATGATATTAAAATCAATAGTCCAGCAAAAAAGGAAAGTGACTAGTTCCTCGCATCCTAGTACTCGCTAATAATAATAATATAAGGGTCTAAAATGCTTGTGACATTGATGAGGCAGATGGATTTTCAGGGGTACGTTACGTCCCTAGGCGGTGAATCAATAAATACGATAGATTGCTGTTGTTTATCTTGCCGTGCCTAGTACACGTATAAATAACTAGACGTGATTGCCATGGCTACACGTGGAAAATAAATACCACTTACGGCGAGCGTGACCTAAGAGAACCTAGGCCTGCAAAGTAACTTTTTTTTAAATTTTGACAGCATTGTTTTTTTTTTGTATGTTTGAGAAAAGCGCTATACATGCCTCGGCGTGAAAACGGATCAGGCCTCGTTACTTATCCAACTTGGCCAGAAATCCTCATTTTCCCGGCCTCTAATGTATTGTACTAGTTCATGCCGTTGGTCAGTGACAGATGTCTATAGGTTTTGATCTTGTGCTAAGCTCGCATACGTACCTCGGAACCGGCGAGCAGCTCTCCTATAAATAAGTACTTGTTGGGTGACGAGCGTCTCGCTAGGAATTCTCTTACACCCTCTATCGCGGTCAGGTAGTCATCAAGCAAACTGAAAAGACAATTTATTTGGGTCAATCATTGATTTAGAATATATAAGTGGATCCCCAAACAGCTCAAAAAAATGGCCCCAAAAAATGGGCTGCAGAAGTAAATATTGCGGTCCTTTTGTTCTGACAGTTGACATTTGGTCACCTTACGGTATAGCATCATTGTTCCTTAAACATAAAAAGTTTCTACTATTTTGCGGTGTTGTTCGCAAATTTTACACTTATTGCTCACTTCACAAAGTTTTTTATTCTTTGAGATTTTTCATTATAGTTTATTGTAAGTGAGCGTTATTAGCTTCAACTGAAACATGATAGAAATGACTTTTAGTGCCACTTTTCTTGGTTTTTTTGTTTGGCTCTGTGCGTCCATTTATTATTTAATGTCATTGGGGTCAATCATCAGGGGCGCTAGTGCGAGAAGTGGCCCATTTTAAGTCAGGTCTAAAACTTCGGAGGGCCATCTGTACAAAAAAACGTCGTACGAGACACGTGCAAAACGGAAATTCGTAACTCGTGTCGATTTAAAACACTCCCTTCGATCGTATTTTAAAACATCGCCACTCGTTTCGAATTACATGTTTCTCGCACATGTGTCGTAATGTACTATTTAGTTGTTACTCTGTCACGTCACACACCAAAAAAATATCCATGATTAGTGGGTGATCCTCCATGGAAACGTTAAGTAATTCTGTCAATGGGTAAATCACTTTTTTTGTCGTTATCCTGTCACATCAGTATCACTCAGGGGACAACCGTTGAATAGTTTGTCAGAAGAAAGTATCCTGTAAGCTCTAGATTAGTAGGTGACCCACTTTGGAATTGGAAGGGCCACAATCATTACTATAAAAAAACAAAGTTTTGTCAATTTTAATGCTAGTATAGATAAGTTCACTAGAGTTGAGGTGAACGATTACACACACATCTAAATATAGTACTAATTGCAAGAGATGTAGTGAATGAATGAATGACTTAAATGTGACTTGCGTCAAAATATTGAAGCAAATTCTTTGAACTAACTTTAGGGTGAATCTTACAGTTGCTATTAGAATTGCTGTCAGTACGAAAAAAGAACACTAATTTCAAATTCCCCTTGAATTTACTTGACATGTTGTTGTGTACGTGACCTCAACTCTCGTGGAACTACCTATAAGCTAAGTTGCGGACAGACAGATGGCCATTTCGAAGCCAAATAATAGGCATGATGACTGGCAAGCCAAATCAGCATCTTTTTTCGAACTATCAAAACGATCACCACTATGTAATTTTATATGAAATACTCAAAAGTGACGTCACGTTTGAGTACTGCCAAATAACCTACTCTTTTAAGTTCTTTTCAATTTATTAAATAGAAGTTCTGTACAAAAAATACTGAAATCTACATCTTAGTAGTAATTTCTTCGTGTATTATGTCGTGCATAATGTTAAATAATTTATTTTTCACCACACTGCTCGTAAACACGCTGTTTGTCCTTCAATATCAGAGCGCAAAACTGTGTTTTAATCTCTAGAGGTTAAAGTAATTTTTTTTAATCTTCTGAATAGACTAAGGCTGATTTGTTTATTTTTTGGATGTTGAGGACTTGCAAATAAATACCTTCTAATTTGTTATGTTTGAGTTTTATTTCGCGTGATTCCTCGCTTTAGTGTGGTGAAAAATGTTGTGTTTCACTCGGCAGCAAAGCTTCTTCAACTCTCGTGCCTAAAAACCCTCGCATCGCTCAAGATTCCATTTTAAGAACCACTCGCTGCGCTCGTGCTTCAAATTCCGGAATCTTTCGCTTGCTCGGGTTTTAATATTTGCACGAGAGTTAAACAATCACTATGCTCCCTAGTAAAACAAATAGCTATTAACTACAGTTATCATCCTATTGCCGCAGACTTACTAGTTAATGGTCTTCCCAGTATGCAGCCACTGCTTTAGCAAATACTCGTAATAGCTGTCGCCTCGCGCGCCGAGCGTGATGGTCGCATGCGGCAGGAACTGCCCAGTATTAGGGTTGATGAAGATCGGCACCAGACCGTGTTTCTTGGGCAGCTGGTGGATCTTTTCAGATACTGCTGCAGCGGCATCCTGGGCGATGAAAACGGTCGATTGGAAAAAAAATCTAACTACACCATGAAAAAAATGACTTCACATTTTTGTGAAACTCGAATGAAATTAATTATTTTTTTACTAAATATTTTGATTTGTGTCTGTGTCGAGCGGTACAGGCATCAGCCGCGAAAGCTGAGTAGGTGGTTTCGATTCCCACCTCGGACGTTGGTGAACTTGGTATATTTTTCTTTGATATATGTACATACAGTCATTATTTATAACCATATTTTTTTTCTGAAAAACAAATCTGATATACGGTTGAGGAATTTAATTTCTTACTCATTTCGTACCTTGTCATAGTAGCTAAACGACTAATTGGAGTTCGAGGCTAAAGAATCTACGAAAATATTGCCAAAACAATGAAATGTTCTTACAATAGTAAATCCTTATTTTCTAAAAACAGACTTTAAGGTATCTTATTTATTGGTAATTTTAATTCTTTAATTTAAAGAAACAATATTATTTACTTATTTTCACGTAAATATGATATATTTTAATAAAAACATAATTATCCGCAATTATTAGTAACCAAGTTGGTATTGCGCTGGTATCACCTCAGGTGTTAATAATATTTGGTACAGCAATTTAACTACACATAAATTAAAACCCTGTTTCTGCATACGTTTAGAAAATTGCAGAATAATATATTGTAGCGTGCTTTATGTTCACATTTCGTATTCGTAAAATTACTTTGTCCTACAAATTTCGTTGGCAGTGCTATAGTTCTCCATTTAAATTATCATACAGATCTAACGTTTTGTTTTCTTCCGTAGGTTGTTAACAAGGTGACCCACTTGGTTCAGTCATGTTTAGGCTTTTATGTGAGTGTATTCGATTTTTACCCAGGACTCAGGAGGATAAGTAATGAAGAAAACAAATTATAAATATTAGATGTCATATACCAAAGAAAAACGACCAAGATCACCTATGTCCGAGGTGGGGATCGAACCCACGTACTCAGCTTTCGCAAAAAAAAAGAAAACAAATAAAAATAAAATACAAATAATGCTTTCATTATACATTTCCAAAATTCTTTCCCATAATTTTAACCCGTAATAAGGCAGGGGGCTTAGTAATTGAAGGTTATGTCCCATAAGCCAACCACCCCAGTGCTGTCGTTAAATTATCTTGTAAAAATTGCTTGCTTGTAAATATTGTTAAAATTGCTTGTTGATATTGTCTTGCTAGTCGTTAAGTCTCTGTAAATTTCAAGTTTTCTGCGTGTAAAATTGTAATTTGTAAGACCATGAATACGTGTACTAGTTGTAGGATAGTTCAAGAAAAATCTAAGATGGCTGCGGACGCGCTGCGGTGCTGCCATGTGGCTTGACGTGGCAGTGGCGTTTTTTTTGCGTTCAGTTCACTTACAAAACTGAAAGTAGAGAAACGTCACTGTTAGGGCAGTATCACACTGTGTGCAACGCGACGCGTCCGATGCCAGCCAACGTACGTATTTTTTATTTTTTTAATATGCTGCCTTTTATGTATCTGTATTACTTGTTTGCCAGCGTGGTCGCCTCGTCGGCCAGTATACGTACCTGGGGGTCACAACGGAAGAACAGCGCTGGCCTAGTCAGCTACATGCTGAGTTGTGACTCTTTTGTGGCAAGCTGTTGTGGTGTGCTATTTGTAAATGTGTGTATATGTCCATCGTGCTTGTCATAAATAAATTTTATTTCATTTCATATTTCATAATTTAACCATACCTACTGTCTTAATAAATATGGCACGCTGTCGTTTGTTTTCACTGGTAATTCAACTTCTTTTTAAAATAGGCTTTGAAACGTTGGCTCTTATCATTTTAAGTTCTTTACAAGAAAAAATTGTCATTTCTATGTGAGTTAAGAGAAAAGAAAAGTTTTTAGGTATTTACGTGTTTTTAAGAAAATCCTAGTTGTGACAGCCATATTAAACAAAATGGCGTACAAACATTACGGAGGTATATAGTGTTTTTATTAGGAATTGTTTCAAATAAATTAATTAAATAACAAAAAGGTTGTGGAAACCTGAAAACTTTATTTGACAATGACATAAGAGACTTTGACAGATTTGACAATAACCCATCTGTCGTAGTTTCGTTGGCCTCGAACTCCAATTACTGGTATATAATATGACAGTCCTAGCAGCTTTTATATTGATTGTCACTGTGTCAAGGTACGAAATGGGTAGGAAATTAAATTCCTCGACTGTATCGCCTACTAACTTAGGTTTTTATGGATTATGGAACATCTGATTTTTTTTCTTGAACGGTCAATAAAAAATCACCTGTATTATTATGTGATATCAGATGTACCTAAGTCATCATCATCATCATTTTATCAACCGAAAGACGTTCAATGCTGAAAATAGGCCTCCCCAAAGATTGCCACAATGACCGGTCACCCGCATCCAGCGGACTCCTGCGACCTTCACTAAGTCATCATTCCACCTTGCGGTGGGACCTACTTAGCCCTTAATTTGGCAAAATTAAAAAAAATCGTGCGTTCTATAGATGGCCTCCTCGCCATTGTATAGAGCAGAAAATTCTGTCTTAAAAAATACAAAAAGTTGGTCGAAGACTTATGTTCATTGTGACATACATTGCCAAATTCAGGGTTAGGTACTCACCTCAAAAGCCGGATTGTTGCTGGCCCGCGACAACTCTCTGAACTCTAGTTGCACAGTGGTGACCTCGGCTGTGGTGCTATAGTGCGACCACTCGGGCGCATGCGCGGTGCGTGCACCTAAGTTCACGTCCGAGTACGGAATTCCGGACGGCGAGTTGAAAGCCGCCATCAGACGATCGCCTAGGTCCTCCTTAATAATAACGGGATACAGTAAGCAATTTTACTTTAAAACGTTTTCATAAGTGATTATAAAGTTGTAAAGTTCGGGAATCGTAGGAAATGTTTCAAGCAAAAAATGGCCTTAACTCTATGAATGCCATTATATTGCCGTTCCATGCCATTTGTTTAGTTTACATTACATATTTAAGGATCGGGGAGAGCAAGAAACCAGGGAGCTACCGGCACGTGGCCCGTTAGCTGCCAAAGAACAAATTTAAGAGTAAGTTATCCATTTAGTATGTTTTTATGCCATGGTCCTTCCTATAGTAGTTATTAACTTCGATCGAATTAATTAGAACAGAGTTGCATTAATTGTCGCGTAAAATATTCGGACAAACTAAAATTTACTTTATTTCCATATTCAGAAGTTGAACAGACACTGTTTTTATAACGGTTCGGACGATTTGAAGTCAATGTTTGGTTCTACTGTCAATGATGGATAAAGATTTTTCAATAATTCCGGTACGTTTACAAATGATAGAACTTAAAAGGCAGCCCTCATACTTGGATAAATTTTTCTATGGACATTTTAGGATATATTATAGGTACTTGTATGTAAACCTATGTTATGCGTAGTGGTCCGACGAATGGGAGCAAAACTTTATCAAAACTTGTGAAGTAGACATATAGCAAGATTAAAAAGCAAGAAAACATCTAAATTTATGCCAAATTAGTGTTCATATCTAAAGCTGGAATATCATAAATTTTGGGTGTAAAGATATATTTGTTTTTAGGGCTTTTGAAACTCAATTAATGTCATCTCTCCAAGTTTTATTAAAGTTTTGCTTCCTTTATCCGACCACACCCAAAAGGTAGGACTCGATGGTTTACATACAAGAATACCTAATATCATATAATTTACATTGTTTCTGGTTAATTACATTGTGGCTGTCAGGTCTGAGTGCTGCCTTTTACGTTCTAGCGTTTGTAAACCTATGGGTATTGCCAAACTTATCTAGTGACCTACGTATTTGTTCTGACTCACCGCTTTCTTCAAGAACATCTCGTCCTGTGTGTAGTGGTAGTTGGTGAGAAGGCCGCCCAGCACCCTGATGGTCACCTCGAAGAAGTTCACGTCCTTGTTGCGCGTGAACACGAGCTCGTTGCTCACCCACTCGCGGCCTTCGTCGAATTCTGAAGAAAATGTCATTGGTTTATCGAAAAACAAATGAGTCGGCGATAAGACTGTAGGTACTTTATTTAGACATTTACCCCATTATTCAAAGACTGTGGGTACTTTATTTAGATATTTACCCCACATAGACGTCTACTTTACATAACAAGCCATTCAGCAGCGCTGTGTCAGCGCTGCGGCAGCCGCGAGCCTAAAAATGGTATTCACTAATGCACTTTAAACGACACTAGCGCTCGGCGACGAATGCGGCGTGAGCTGGAACTACACTGCGTCGAGAGTTACCGCCTACAGTTCGTCGACGAGCTGTTCTATGTTAGTGAATACCGTTTTTCGCAGCGCTGCGCTCTACGTCGAAGTGAAGGCGGTCTCGTAGTCGAGCTCGTTGACGAACGCAGCGTCGAATGTGTGAATAAGAGAATAGCATAGCAGTATTGTTTGTCCCTTTCGCTGTTATCATTATGTCTATAAGACTGAAAGGGATAAACAATACTTCGCGACTTGCTATGTTAGGAGAGGTTTATGAATAAGGGGGTTAGTAATTTCATTGAAACCCAACGAACACTTTGATGAGTTTGCCTGCTTTAAAGTTCCTATAGCTGCAGCGTCAGAAAAGGTCCACATCAGCATAATAAATTGCATTGTCGCGTGGTATAGTCACGTCTAATAATATGTATACCTTTTAGAACGTATGTCAAAGGCATAAGGATCAAAATCGTATACATATTATTAGAGCCGACCTTATATATAAGCGTGCAAAATTTCAGGTCAACCGAGAATTCAAGGCCTTTAACTTGCAAGAATTGATAATCCACAAACGAATATAAAAAGTGAACCTAAAAATTTTATTGTCTATATGACATTTCTGAATATAGTGCACACACGTGCTTTATTTTTGGTTGGTAGTAAAAGAAATGTATTCGCGTACGTTTTAGATCTTTATTGTCATAGTGACACGGGCGAAAAAAGTACGTGGATCGATTTCCTTTACTATACCTATTTTACAAATGGCAATAGCGAATTGTAGTACAATGCCCGGTATAGTTGGCGCTTAGGGGTTTAACGTCAAGCTTCAAACACATATGACTATAAAAACGCTCCCAACTGTCAGATTTGGGAAGGATCTAAATTGTTCTAGTACACATAAATATTATACAGGGTGTTTTTTTTTCGACCGTTCAAATTCTACGTAGTGAATGTGTAGGTCATACTCACCAACTTTTACTATGGGGACAAAGTCGAAATCGCGAAAAAAAAATCAGCTGTTTCATACAAATTGGCGGCATTACGCCGGCCGAAATGTATGAAACAGCTGATTTTTTTTTCGCGATTTCGACTTTGTCCCCATAGTAAAAGTTGGTCAGTATGACCTACACATTCACTACGTAGAATTTGAACGGTCGAAAAAAAAACACCCTGTATAATAGATTTAAGGAAAATGAGATCTTATCAACGAGGGTGACATCGTCACTGCGTGACGAAACTGTTTTCATCTCTTCAGTAAAATATTTAAAATATTATATATTTTAATCCACATAAAGGATAGTTAGTAGTAACAGTAGGATAATACAAATTCCGTTTTAAATGGTATAATAGAAATAAGACTCAAACATATTACAGATATTTTACAATGGTCCCTCATGTAACCTACGTCGAAGGTATGTCGACATGTTTTGATACCTACTTTCGCTCCGTCACGAGAATCCTTATCTTAGGAGCATTCGCTGTAAAATCCCGGGTTCAGATGTCGCACGACTTTTGATGTAAATTAAAGGTCTTCTACGAACATTGAAAGTTGATAAATTGAAGCAACTATCTCTGTCTAGTACATTTCAATTATAATTCTCCATTCTTGTTGTTCGCAGTGGTGGTCATCTTCTATAGGTATAGAGGTACTCTATGACTATGGAAAATAACGGAAGATTTGTTTTTCATTTTTAGAATTACGATTCTACGCAGGAATTCTCAAAATTGGCGCTAGATCAAAATAATTATAAATGGTTTACGCTAAGCGTGGGTAGAATAGAAGAGACATTCGTTCGTAAATACGATAATTCCTTAAAAAATGAGCGTGCCGAGGTTAAACAAGGACAACAACCGACGCACTTATTATCTCATTACCTATTGTTGTCATAAACGTACCTAATAGTTGAAATTCATGCAACATACGTATAAATGTCGACTTTACTACCTAGGCGCAAAGATTCATAATAATTTTACCTCAACATACATTATCTCGAAATAGGTATTTATTTCAAGCATACGACCATCAAATTTGCTTAAAAACCTTGATAACGGACCGGATGGCTATTGGACGTAGACCAATACAGCTTATCTACGAAATAATAGGATAAATATAAAATACCCGTAAAGAATAAATGTGGGAAAAATTGTGTGTATAATGCGTTTTGCATAAAACCAAATATTGGCGAGTAAATTAACAATAGACACTGGACTACAGTCTACATAGGTCATTGTCAGATTTAGGTTAAAGTTTTTTCGGTAGACATACCTAAAGTGATTCATGTACTAATTTTGGGATAAAACAATTAACGGTACAACGACGTCTCCCTCTGTAATAAAATCGTAGGTACCATAGATTCATATAAGCTGTTAACTTTTGAACACCGAGTGGACCTTTGATTTTCCGACTGACAATGACTGACATAATATCATGAACAGTTAGACATAAAATTAGCCCAACACGAATGAATAACTATCGCATCCAATTTCGCACTTTGCAAGTAGGAATTCGCAATAGCAGAATGGCTGTATTTTGCCAATTTGGCTACGGAAGTTACCGAACCCTGGATGCTTAGCCAAGTTGCCAATCGCTAGCGCTTGGTAGCGTATCATAGTTTTCCCTCTCTGTCACTCTTTTATATTAGTGCGACAAAGACAGTTAGCTGCCTTTCGTTTACGATTGACGATTAAGCGTTAGCGATTGGTAACTTGGCTACGCACCCTGGAATGCGTGTAATTGTTCAATTGTTAATTACGTCAATTATGTTTTCCTATTCAATAATACATAATTATAATAAGGAGTCAAAATGATAAAACAACATATAAGTTATTAGTTGCAGTAGCGGCCTTAGAAATGTACAATATATATGTTTTTTTAATGGCGATCGATACTTTTTGATAGTAGTCAAAAGACGAATGAATATTATTGATCAGATTTTTTTTAACCCTAAACTTGGCAGAATTTTAAAAAATCGTGCGTTCTAGCCTCCTCGCCGCAGTGTAGAGCGAAAATTTTAGTCATTAAAAAAAATACAAAAAGTTGGCCAAAAAGTATGCATCTTTTAAGATACACTGCCAAGTTAGGGGTATCGATACTTTTTGATAGTATTGTAGTAGTGACGAATGAATATTATTGATCAGAATATTTACCTATATGCAAATGAGCGATTTATAAGCAATCGGTAAAATATATCTACCTTCAGTCAGCCCCATGATGAAAGCCGTATCCAAAGCGTCGACGATGGTCAGCCCTAGGGAGAACCAATCGGAGGGCATCCCTGACAGAGGCTTCAGGTTATCGTGCCCCCAGGCGTGCTGTTTGTACCCCTTCCACGCGTGTCTGAAGCTCTCCACCACGGCATACTGTTTGGCATTCGTTGGACCTAGGAATGATATCAAAAATTATATACCGTAAAGCCTGGTTACTTTGGCCCTAGGGGGTAACTTTGGCCCAAAATTAAGTTTATCATAAAACCAAAGCATCGCATAAATTACATAATGTATTGTTATCAGGCGTTTTAGGTATGAATTTTGCATCCCGACACATACTAAAACTGTTAATTTTAAATAAGTCTGCCCGTCTGTCGAACTTTTTGTCTATCACATTTTTACGCGAAAACTGCTTAACCGAATAACACGAGAGCGGCTATGAATATACTTTGAGATATTAGGAACATCATGAAGTAAATAACTAAATAGGTTTTAATACAAAAAAAATCTTCAATGGAAGTTAGGTATCTAAAAGTTGCAAAAAGCACAGCATACAAATGTTATATGCCGATGAAATTCAGGACAAACGTGAGAATTAATCGAAATAAGAAGTATGTGAAAAGACTTTTATGATGGAGTTGTAAATTTATATCATATTAATTATTTTAGTTTGCATTTGTCATTATGATGAAATCTTAATTTTACTGCAATAAAACAAACAATGTGTAAGAGGAAGTGGTGCTATTTTATACGTAATTTGTCTAAATATGTTACTTATTTTCATAATTAATAAGCGTTACGCTACAACACGAAAATAAGTCATGGGCCAAAGTAACCCTCCCGAAGATATTACTTTAGCCCAAACTTTACGAAACAGAAAAAACTCTTGGGTATTATTTTATTAAAGAGAAAGTGTGTAAATTACTTGATTACACTCTTAACTTTACTTCTGATTTATTAATTCTAACATAAAGGTGTTGTATTTCAATTAAATCGAATGAGAAGTAAAACACATCATTTTTTTGGGACAAAGTAACCCGGCTTTACGGTATTTTTATATCACACACATATCAGCCTATCACAGTCTACTGCTGGACAAAGGTATCTCCTAAACTACGCCATACGCGTTAGGAGGGACACGTAAAAACCCAGAATGGCCACGATGGGAAAGCGAATTGGCGATCGCAATAGTGTGTCCACTATGATGACGCTGCTGTCAATTAGCATCTATAAACGAACGGTCGGTGACACTTCAGTCCCTTAGTCGACTCTTACGACACCCATGGGAAGCGAAAAGTTGGGGTGGTGAGGTGGTGACCAATGTATTTTTACTGGCGTCACTAAATATACTTTTCCCAATCAAAATAAGACTAATAAAAATACGCATTGTACAGCATTTTAAAATTTTACTGCCGTCACCACACGGTCGTTTTGATTGCTCATTTCATATTATTGCTTAGCTCCTTCTTGTTAGATATACATAAATAGAGCGTTATTTAGATATAGAATCACGTTAAAAGAATACTTACCAGTAAACACTGGTCTCTCATTCAGTTCAACTTCAAAAGCGGGCTTGTTGTTAGATAATACTGGTTCGGCCACTTGCTCGTTGACTAGAGACAAATTCTTCACTGGTTCCTAGAGCAATAGGAAATTTGCTAATATTAGAACAAGCATGAATGTTGCTTCACAACGAATTCGGCTATGAGTGTTCTATTTATAAATGACACAAATTCACAATTGTTTTTATCTTGGTTATAGGTCAAACGCATATTCATGCCATACCTTTTTGTTAACATATAATGAATAGTCGCCATCAGATAAATCGAAGCGGCTACGGTGCTCAAAAGTATCTGAACATGTACTCAAACGCTGATAATAGAGGCCTCATTAGATATTTGTAAGCACTCTGGCCACTGAACGGAGCATGCATGTATTACATCGATATATATATACATATATATATACCTTTTTTTTTTTTTTTTATTTAGAAAACAAACAGCCATGTACAAATTAGTCCATACGAAATTAACATAAATCAGGCCTGAAGTTTCCTATATTAATACAAATATTATGCAAACAGTTGTAAATCCTAAAATTGTAATTAAGTACCCATTCAAGCACTTAATAGATAAAGAGAACAGATTGTTAGAAACAAGACAAGCAAAATTTACTTAAGTTATTTTAATTTTAAGTTACTTACTTAAGTATTAAACAAAATGTAACGAACTTGTTCTTGAAACTGGACAAACTATGAGCGAAAATGTCAATTTCGTTAAAAGACTCATTATAAATATTACAAATATATGAATCAAACCAAAATAAGAACGAGCGAAGCCAAGAACATCTGTTTCAGCTTAGGTATTTTTAAGTAAGGAACTGTAATTAACTTCCCCAAGTAAATAAATAATATACGAATGTCGTGAATAGGTAGGAAAATTGGCAGTGAGATAAGAATTAATATTTAAGCGGCAAAGTTATATGTTGAACAGTAACGTAATATGAACGGCGCTACTGTAGGATAGGTTCATGTTTCATTACTAATTGGAAAGAATATTGTAACTGATACTGACGTGACACATACCAAACTCGTCACACAGTACGCTCATTAATACATGTGGGAACTACTAGATGGTATTATAAATAATAGGCAGATATGTAAATACATACATACATATATATTCAATCACATATATATATATGACTCCAAAATTGATTGAATAAGTAATCATTTCTCATTAAAAAAAATTACCTATTTGACACCGGTAACGGCGGTAACTATGAAAACCTTCGTAAATAATCTCTTAAAGCTTTGATATAAAATTTGAAGAAATTATTCGTTTAGTTATTCATTCAGTCAACTTTGGAGTCATGTCCGTTTCCAATTATTGCGAACAATGACGCACATTTGTCCGATCTCTGTTTATTTGTCAATAAAGCAAGGTAAAACCAGAAGACTGAATTACTGTCGAATAACATTTTTTGAAAAGAATGCGATTATCTCTCAATCTTGACGGAACGCAAACAATATTATTAGTAGAGGTCCAAATGGAAAAAATTGTGCGCTGTGAGTTACAGTTTTGTAATTTTTACCAGAGCTAGAGGGTGTAAAAATAAATATTTTTAGATGTGGAGGGAAAACCAATTCCCCCCCTGAACGAGGGGGGAGGGCGGTGAATGTGCAAACGGAAGGGTTATGTTTAAATTTTTTTCGTCTAATATTTAGGCCTACTATTGATTGTTTGGTATCATTTTCATATAAAACAGACACGAGGAATTCATTTTTGATAATAAACATAAGGATTTTCATATACAAAAAAATAATTATTGGTATAAAGGTAAAATAATCACCGTTATTATTTTGATTGTTGCGTTATATAAGTATTACCAAATAAATATATGAAAATAAAAAAAATACTACAAGATAGCATATTTATTGTAGTTTCTAAAAATATATAATTTTTGGAACTTTCCATGCAAAAATAAGTTGTAAAAAAATTGCACCTGTCGCGTACCTTGAATAAAAAAGGGGCGTTGCTTTGACTTATTGTTGACAGTACGTTTCTACTGCGGGAATTTAGCGATTTTGCGAAAACAAAATACTCTATAATGTCTGTTAGGGCAAATTGCATCAACCTGGGTTAACCAAGCACCCCGGGTTAAACGTTTATTTCACACGGAATTTGATAATTGATAAATTTCTTATGCAGTAAGTGACTGACCCGGCACTATACAGAGGATATCCGAGACATCAGCCTATGTGATATTAGAATGGCTCTTGAACAGCTCAAAAATAACAAGGCGTCTGGGGAAGACGGAATTACAGCTGAGCATCTGAAGCCAGGTGGTAAACCAATCCTTATGGCCCTTCAGAAGTTGTTCAACTCCGGAAGGGAGAACGCCTTAGGCATGGAACAGAAGAGTGGTGGTACTGTTCTTGAAAAAAGCTGACAACGCCTTATTGAAGAACTACCGATCCATCTCACTTCCGAGCCATATTTATAAGATGTTTTCAAGAGTCATTACGAATCGTCTTGCACGCAGGCTTGATGACTTCCAGCCTCCCGAACAAGCCGGTTTCCGAATTGGCGTTTCGTAAATGTTATACAGAAGACCGAGGAATAGGTATAACCTGCCCCTCTGTTTAGCGTTTAGCGTTTGTGGACTACGATAAGGGGGGTTTCCATGACGTACTAATGCGGTTTAATGCGGTCGAGAGAAAGGGACAAGGCTATACGAGTCGTGTATCACTGCCCCTTTCCCAGAACCTAAACTGAATAGCATTAGTACGTCATGGTAACCCCCAAGGCCTTCGATTTGATCGAAACTCTGGGCGTACTGCAGTCTCTTTAACGATACCAAGTAGACTACCGCTATTTCGAAATGTTGAGGTGTTTGTACGAAAGCGCCACTATCTCAATCCGACTCCAAGACCAGAGCTTGAAGCATATTATACTGCAGCGGGGAGTCAGGCAAGGAGGTGTCATCTCCCCTAATCTGTTTACCGCTGCACTGGAAGATGTCTTTATGACTGGACTGGAAAATGTGAGTATCAACATAAACAGCGAGTACCTCACTCACCTTCGATTCGCTGATGATACGGTGGTCTTGGCTGAGACCTTGTAAGATTTCAGTACGATGCTCGCTGACCTCAGTAGCGCCTTCGAGCGAGTTCGTCTTAGGATGAACATGGATAAGACGAAAACTCCCGTTACAATCGGAGACTAAACTCAAAGGTATATACGACTATAATATACCTAGGACAAGCTACCCAGTTAGGTAGGTCCAACTTTGAGTAAGAGGTCAATCATCGAATCCGACTGGGTTGGGCAGCGTTTGGGAAGCTACGAGTCATCTTTTCGTCCAATATTCCGCAGTTCTTGAAGACAAAAGTATTTGATCAGTGTGGCACCACACACTGATCAAAGATTTAAAGAAGTGATGACATACGGTACTGAAACTTTTTCGCTTAGAATGGGCCCCATAAGAAAGCTTAAAGTCACCCACAGGGCAATGGAGAGGGCTATGGTGGGAGTCTCTGCGAGGTCGTATTAGAAATGAGACGATCCGCAGCAGAACCAAAGTATAGCTCCATAGCTCTCCAAATCACTAAACTAAAGTGGCAGGGGGCGGGGCACATTGCACGTAGAACCGATGGCCAATGCGGCGGCCTCGCAGGTGGAAGGCACAACGTGGGTGGGCCCCCCACAATGTGGACAGTGAAGGTCTCAGGAGTACGCTGGATGCGAGTGGCGCAGCACCGGTCATTGTAGCAATCTTTGGGGGGTGGGGGGGGGGGCTATGTTCAGCAGTGGACGTCTTTCGGCTGATATGGTAATAATGATGATTTATGAAGTAAACGTTTAACAATTGATTGTCAAATTCCATATGATGTAAACTTTTAACGTGGGTGAACTGGGTTAGTTGTTTAGTCCCGGTTAGTGAAAATTACCTTTATCGTCTTTGGTAATGAGATCATTACCTAATGACACTTGTAAAAATGATTACCCATTCCTATTCATATGATCAGATCATACATGTGATCAGATAGACCAGATATATAATATAC
>JALPQI010025523.1:0-12792 GCA_025490895.1 Thaumatotibia leucotreta
CTGTTTGTCGAGTTAATACGAGATATTAACCAATTTTTTTACTTTGCGCTCGAGTTAAGTGCAATCTACCCGTTTATCTTACAACATTTTAAAAATATACCCTATTTATCGTTGATTTGGGTAAACTACCCTCTTTTTTGCTATATTTCTAAAGGACTACCCTTTTTTTTAAATAATCACTTTTAATGTTTTTCGTAAAGTGAAAATTCCTTTGTTTAAACGTATTTTAACGTTTATTCGATTTTTTAGAACATCTCATCAGCGAGGCGGAGGAAAATGAGACTGTACAGGAAGCTAACACAGATTTAGCCACAAATGGAGTTGAAGTTATAGAAGTGGAGGATTCATCCGACCCTACGCCTACTGTAGACCCCGAGTTTCTGTTGGCGCTTGGGGATTCTGTTACGGACACTCCTGAGTGGGGAGATTGTAGTAAATATAGATCGCAGTAGAATTTAGTAATATTTATTCCGATAGCAAAATACAGATGATGACGGTTGATTGTACATAGAAACAATTGACAACAATAGATAGGTAGCCTAGCAACCTACTGACACTTCCTCTCAAGCAACCATTCATCATATGAACACTCACAGCTTCATCAAGCACTCGAGTTTAAACCTAAACCAGACACACACCTCTCAAACTTAACGCGGGACAATGGCTTAGTAAAAACATCGGCCAAGTTATCTTCAGTTGGAATGTACTCCAGCTGAATTAACCCCTCATTGACGCAATGACGAAAGAAATTGTACCTAATGTCAATATGCTTCGTCCGCCGGTGAGCAACAGGATTGTTCGCCATCGTTATAGCGCTCTGATTGTCTACGAACAACTTGACACTCTGAGAGTTCCAATTCTGTATCACATCATTCACTAACCTCTGGAGGTATACAGCTTCCTTAGATGCTTCAGATAACGAAACAAATTCAGATTCAGATGATGAAAGACTGACGCAGTGCTGCTTTCTGCACTCCCAGGATATCAGATTCGGTCCAACTTTAAACATGTATCCCGAATAAGACTTCCTGTCTTTAATATCGCCGCCCCAGTCAGCATCTGCGTAACCTGTAATGCAACAACAGTTACTTTCGCCTTTCGACTTCCGAAATATAAGGCCTAAATTACATGTTCCCTTTATATATCGTAGAACACGCTTAGCGGCCTTCATATGCACAGATCGACAACATGAATTATATTGTGCTAAGAAGCTCACTGCCGCCGAGATGTCGGGCCTCGTGTTGCAGGCTAGGTAATTCAATGCACCAACCAACGACTGGTACCGTAATTGTTCTTGGCGATTCAACTCCTCACCACCCCCATCTGCCAAAACCTTATGCAGATCCAGTTCTACCGGGGTTTTCACCGGTTTGCATTGATCCATACCATGATCCTTTAGAACGGTATCAATGAAATTCCGCTGATGCAGGAAAAACGTACCTTCTTTTCCTCGTTCTAAACTCATGCCTAGACACTGCCGAGCTTCCTCTAAATCCTTTACTTTAAAGTATTTTCGCAATCCGCACAATAGTTGCATTTTACTTTCTATATTTTCAAAAAATATAATAAAATCATCAACATAAAGGCAAATAAAAATATTATCTTTAAAATATAAACAACTATCAAACTCAGAACGTTTAAATGACATTGACAGTAACACATCATTTACTTTTTCGTTCCATGAGCGACTTGCTTGTTTAAGGCCGTATATCGCCTTTTGCAATAAACAAACCTGCTGTTTTTGACCTTTGCCGTCAAATCCTTCGGGTAAATGCATGTATACCTTTTCATGTAAATCGCCGTTAAGGAATGCCGTATTTACATCAAAATGATGCACCTGTAAACCCTTTTCTGCAGCCAAGCTAAGCAACAGCCTTAGAGTCGATCTCCTTACGACGGGTGAATAAGTTTCGAAGTAATCTACACCGTAAGACTGTGTGAAACCTTTTGCGACGAGTCTCGCTTTGTATGTCAGGTTTCCGTCGGCATCATACTTGTACTTGTAGATCCACTTATTTCCCACAACCTTGGCTCCTGGCGGTTTCTCAACAACCTTCCAAACGTCGTGATCTTTCATAGACTCCAGTTCTCGCTCCATTGCTTCTTGTATGATCGGGGCTCTTCCTCCATATTACAATACAATCCGCTATGTGCACTACGTAACCTATTCCTAAGAGGATACCTAGGTTGTTCCTCGTCGTGCACATTAGCCGTATTGCCATCTTCATCACGATGTTCAATGTTAATTTCGATCCCTGAAGCTTCATTGTGTACTTCGTGCTTAGCCGGACGACCAGCTTCGACGCAAGCTTCACCAAGCACTTCAGCTGCGTCTGAGCTCGATACAGCGTCTTCATATGAATCTTCGATCATTGACGTGGATGGATGACCGATTTCCCATACGACAGCATTATCTCCATCATGAACAGTCTTCTGACATGTCAACTCCTTATTTGAACCAGTTGCTGACACCTTCAAATCAGAACTTTCAATAAATGTGACGTCTCGACCTACTATTATTTGTCGAGGATTGCTAAAATCTGCAAAACGATAACCTTTAGTATCTTCACAATACCCAACGAAGATGTACTGTTTTGCTTTAGCGTCCCATTTCTTCCTCTTCTCCTTAGGAACGTGCACGTAAGCCGTTGACCCAAATACTCTCAAATGATTGAGCTTCTGTACTTTCCCTGTCCACAGTTCTTCTGGAATCTTCCCATCATTGGCGCTATGAGGCAGTCTGTTTTTGACGTAGACTGCTGTGTTACAAGCTTCCGCCCAAAACTTCTTGTTTAGCCCTTTGTCCATAAGCATGGTACGCGCCATCTCTGTCACAGAACGCAGCGATCGCTCCGCAACGCCATTCTGTTGACTACTGTAGGGAACTGTCAACTGCCTTATCCCCTTACTGGAAAGAAATGCATCAAAATCTTTATTTACAAACTCAGTTCCATTGTCCGTTCTCAGACATTTAACTGTCAAACCTGTCTCATTTTCCACACGTGTCACAAAATTCTTAAAGAAGTTCAAAGTTTGCGACTTCTCCTTAAGAAAGTAGACAAACAATTTCCGAGTGAAATCATCTACAATGACAAACATGTAACGAGCACCCTGTAATGGCAACCTAATTACATCTACTAAATATATACGTATGAAAGTTAAATAAAGATATACTTGTCTTATCTTACAAAAAATTAACTGAAGTGTTGGAATCAATATATTTTCACTAATGGCACGCAATAAATTTTAAGAACGGACTTTTAAAATTAGAGATAATGAAAGTGCACAAGTAATAAATAACCTAAAACAACACTCTTGTACAAAATGCTTTGGACATATTTATGGCCAATACTTATTGCTAAGTGTGTGAAAATACAAACAAAGACATTTCGAGGAATGCACCAAGAGGAAGAACTATAAAAAATACACCAATAATTGTTCAACAACCTTGGCATAGGGTCTATTATGCAATGTAGATCCTACTCAGTTGTTTTTACTTTTACAGCCCCGCAAAACATCTGTAAGCAACTCCGGAGTTGAAGGCGGCACCAACTGACGAGAGAGATGACGATAACTTACGGTCTAAGTGAGAGCAAGACGAAACACCCCGCGGTTTGGGGATAAAAAAATCCTAGAGGAGTGACAAGTGAAGATAATCCTTGTGGTGTTGTGTTAGAGTCTAAGATTATATTTTGTAAAAAGTGCCATAGTAATTAAGTTTACCTAATTTTGTTAAAAATTAAGAGAGGACACTTCGATTGCAGCCGGGAAGAATGCGGGTCGTGCAGTTTTGTAACAGTTTCGATATTTTTGGAATATTATTAGATTAATTATCTAAATCGTACATTAGAATCAGTGGTTGCCGATCCAGTATTCACAGCTAAGTGTTTTATTACCAATTGTGTCGTGTGCATTCTAAATTATATATGTAAATCACATTTTATTAATTAAAATGGTTCAAATAATATAGGTACTATAACGTACTTTATGATAATAACTGAGTACACACGACATACCTTTTATGATTGTTTTGATTGTCCTTGTGTGATTTTTGTGTATAGAATTATAATATTGTGTTGGGTTCGATTCCCGATATTTAAATACCTAAGACTTGAATAAGTGATTATGACATTGTTGTACTTTTATGTCATGATCGGAGATTGTGCGTCACAGTGTAGATCAGTAATGTTTTACTGATCCATTTATGTGTTGTTCTATAACCACTGTGTATAATTTAACATTGTGATTATCAGATTATGACTGATAAGTACTTAATCATGATAATATTTAAACGAGTTCGATCCTCGTTCAATTGATATTAGCCAAAGAATTGCCATATATTGGATTGTTTTACAAACAGGGGGTTCGAATCCCTATTTACTGATATTTCTGACAACAGGCTAAGATATTGTGAACACTTAATGTTGATGTCAATTTAATATATAACAGACTCATTTCTGTGTGTTTGGAGTTATTAAATATAATTGAATATTCTGAGTGTTATATTATACATTATTGTCTTGGAATTTTCATTCAAGAGGTTGTAATTGTAATTAATGTTACGGTGTAATGTAATAATTATTATTATTTACTTAGCATAAATAATACTTGCTTTTGCCGGGTTTTTCTGGGTTTCCCTGGTTTTAGCAAAATATATTGAATTATGTTCCCAGAAAAGGAAGGTGTTTAGGTACTTTTGCTTTGTGTAAATTTAAAGAAGTAGTTTTATTTGGTATGATAGTAATTGTTAATTTTCGTAATAGTCTAATAATCTTTAATAAGGTTAAAGATTTTGTTATGTATTTAAAACTTAATAGATCGAATAGGAACACACCTTCCTTACTAATTTGCGATAATATATTCAAATTTTATAAATCGCCATGTGACTTATCAATCAATACCCCTACTTACCTCAGACCTTACTTATTACTAAGCAATTATTTTCACAACTATTTGATTCCCTTAAGAAATAAAGTCGAGCCCGAATTAAATACACGTCAGATACCATTACACGTGGCGCCGCGTGACCAAGGATCTAGACTTTGTGTTATCAATATATTTTGATGTGAGTGATGTAACACAACTAGAAAAGAATCTGTGATTACTTTAAAACTAAAAATAAAACACAACGTAGGAAACCTAAAATGAAATATGACGATCACAACTGTTAATTCTACTCGAATTATGACGAAGGGAAATTCTGACTTATTCTTGCGGGTGAATTTTATAAACTTATGCATATTCCGGAAGTCTGAGAGGGGTGTGTATTCGACCACAGTTTCTTTTGATATTTAAACAAAGGAAAGATTTAAGTATATCTATTTATATGGTAGATATTATACAAAAACCTAAGTCTATTATTAAAGTCTGAGAGGGGTATACATAATTGAACTTTAATTAAATTTTAATTGTTGGTTGCATATATTTAAAATTTTATAACTTACTGAATGAGGATTCCAAGACATTGTTTTAATTGTTATGTGATTTATGTATTATATTGTGTATCTGTATACATGTAAGTAGGTACTAGGTGACCACTTGACCAGCCAAATGCTCAATTAATATCTTATTAGTTTATCTTAACTTTTATTATTCGTCCTAAGGTAACTGTGAATATTTCTTTAACTTAAATTAGTTTATTTAATTTTAATCAGTGTCTTTAAGTTAATCAGTGTCTGATATGAGGAACGAATACAATGGTGTAAACGCTGTAGACGTATTATTGAAACGTTAAATTTATTTTAAAACGGGATCAAATTATATATTATTCTGCCATTTATTGATTCAATAAATTCTTTAAAAAAAAAAAAATACAAAGCAAAATACGTCGTATGTACGTTAATAGTCTACTTTTCGCGAAAAAGAAGACAACAATCTATGTATTTCTAAATTAATTACGTAATTGAATTATTTAAATATAAATGCCGCATGCCGACGCAAATGATATTTCATATGAATATTTAGTGGCATCGATGCGTAAAGTAATGGATTCAAGCAGTAAACAATGGCGCAAAATTAGACCATTATAAAATTGAGTTCAAGCGGTGACCTTATCTAAGTCCTTGTTTCACTTTTCTATGTTTGTACCCACGTACTCATTATTTATACACTTTAAAATATACCATGTTATCAAAAAAAAAAAAAAAAAAAAAACACGTTGTTGAATATGTGACAATAGTTTGCGATTCAAGTACAAGTCGCTAATGAAAAGCATTAATTATGCAAACAATTAACTTTATTTTTGCATACATATTTTATATTTAATGCACACTAAATTTATCTAGCAAAAGTTTTCTTGAAAATACCCTAATATAACATTAATTTATACGAAAATCATTTATGAAAATGAAAGACAATTCTCACCTCACATAACTTTGCGCTAATATATACTAAACAATCTCGATATAAACCCTAGATCAAGGTTCACAAAATTATTGGAAAAAAAAAAACAGAAAAGTAATCTAATTATTCCATTAGCATTGAGATTATCTTCCAATTCTTCCAAAATGCGCTAAAAAGGTTAAAAGGATTCTCATTAGCCACTCCAATACCTATAGTATCATGAAGATGAATAAATCCATAATAAAATAACACTTCTCTGGACTTAAGAGTCCAAGTTAAGACTTGTTGTGATAAGAAACTCCTAAGGCTTAAAAAAATGTTTCTTTTACCTTTGATTTTGTTGTAAACCATTGTCGATTTAACTGATTAAAATGCAAGTCAGTAAGTACAACGTTACGAGCCGCGATAGAAGCAGTAAAACAGTTATCGAGAACAATTACGGCTTAATAATTTAAATAAAACACATTTTGTACATCTGCCGCTAACTACAGCTTCGGCTGATTTAAATCTCACATAAATAATCATCATCATCATTCAGCTATAGGTGGACATAAATAATAAATAAAATAAATATCATAATATTTATTCGACGATAATTAAACATGATCAATTTAATCTTGACTAAATATAAATTTAATTACGAGAGACATATACTATCGCGATTATGACATATAAATATCATAATAAATGAATACATATTTAATTGACCCAGTGACCTTTTCTGGCATGGGAAATTAAAGGGAAATCGTATTGTTGAAATTAAAATTACAATAAATGAATAATAAAAGGTCTTAAGCTTTTGGTGTTGTAAACCTAATACGTAAATACATACATAATAAATTGGTTTGTACACTTTAATTTACTATACATACAAAAAAAAAATAAACCTCATAATACCAACATATTAAAAAAATGAGGTTTTTATTTGAAATTATTTACGTTACTATAACCTACATACTACAATATTTTATTACATAATTGAGTTAATTAGAAAATTTGAACTTACAATAATGTATCGTAATTGGTAATAAAATAAACCTTAACAAGATCAGCGTACCTGACCATTTGATAAACAACTAGAATTGACCACAGGCAGGAAAGCTCCGAAGTGTGTTGGTAGTTTTGACGCGGATGTAGAGGCGATCTAACCAGTCCGGGGAAAGCTTCTACGGACGCAATTTCAAGGGTTTTATTTTCATCTCAAACACAACTTGCATTTTAATACAAGACCTGCCTTAGTGTGATTTACAAACGAATTAGTAATTACAGAGAGGGGAAGAAACTGCAACATACGCATAATAGGGCCTGATTAATTGCCAGTACACTTCGGATGTTATACGACTTGCGGAGGGAACATTGTGACCGCCGTACTTATAATGCCGAGGGTTTAAAATGAGTGGCCACTCAATGACATACGGTTGCAAAACCGTTAATTACCAAAGGTACCTTATAACACCAACTGTATACCAATCACTTAAACAAAAAGAAAATATACGCCTGTACTAGTGCTTGAATGCACTCAACAACCCTACAAAAAAAAAAAGAAACATGTCGATCCTTGCGGATTTGACCAATGCATTACTTTTTATACCAACTTATGTGGACACATACTCTCCGTGGGTAGCAAACGTGGTCAGTTTTAGAAGTTTTGGCGTTGCTGTGACACAGGCTCGGCCTAGTCAACCTAATGTGTAATGTCATTTACGCTTAGGATGGAATGTTCTTGCGCCTCATCTTTGCCGGACGCGGTAAAGCTTGAGAATTAATTACTCTCGTAATAGACGAACGATGGTTATAGCAGCACATATCTACTCCATGAGGAAATGACTCTGCGACGTGTGGTCAAGGTTTTTGTTTGTTCAAATTTATGTAGATTGATGGTCATTGGACTACAATCAAATTGTCGTGATTTAACAGATATTATTATTAAATAACCATATCAGAAAAACGAAGAAACAAAAATACCTACAGGTTTTCAGCAATTTCCTACATTGTACAATATTAACAAAAATTAAATAATACAGTGCCATGACTGCATAATATTTATTTTATACAAAAATAATGTTCAGTAACATGTGCTTTATAGCATTAATGTTTTGGATTTGAATTCAATGAATTATATATTTTACATGAGTATTATTTATTTTAGAAATGATAAAAATAATGGACCTTTTATTATTTATAAATCGCAACACAAATGACGTAAATGACCATAAACAGGGTTTTCATAGAAAATTAGCGATTTGAGTTCTTGATATATTATATCGGTACTGTTGCGAATGTGTATCAACTTCTGCCGTGAAATATTAAAATAATAATAATAATAAAATTTTATAACTGCCACAATTATTGCATATATTTAAAGATTTATACAACAGAAAACAAGACCTCTTGACTATGTTATGAAAGTCGATAATGAATGTATATATTTACCATCATTGATAAAATTTTAAATTAAGTATGGATGAGGAATAAAAAAAAACAAACCAATTATACATTTCATGTAATTAACAATTACTATTATGTCAAAATGATGTGTGAAATCTCTGGCCAGAGTAGAGGTGATTTTGAATGAAGATGAATGTGTGTATATCAAAAGTGATGACTGCTGCGATATAATTATAAAAACCTATTTGAATGAATGTGTCTTGAGGTTTAGTTTTCATATTATCCAATTAATTGACAGAATATTATATGAGATTAATATTGCATAAAGACTTGTAACTGTAATGATTACAAAGTGAATGTCTAAGATACGGTTTATATATATTTTTATTACACTACAAATACAGCATATTTTCAATTGGTATTGAACACGACGATCATAGTTATTGGGTTTATTCATAAATATATTTACTACTATGATTATGTTAAGATTAATAAGTAAAGATTTATTTAGTGTGGTAACAGAAACATACGAGTATAATGCATTCTAGTTTGGCGTTGCTATTTATCGATCTTATATAAATTAATTTGAATCTTAGTATTTATCTTGTCTAGTGAAATAAGTATTCTAAAACTAACACATGACTTACATAGGTTGAAGTATTTCTGACGCAGAAAAGACCCAAGTGCTTAAATGTTATTTGGATGTTACCCACTTCAAGCAGACTCGAGTAGTACCATAAAGTCTGATTTTAAAATGAATGAGCGTTATTTAAGAAAAAATGGGGTTGGTTGTTTATGTTGTTTAGTTCAAAGAACAGCACTTAATTTTTTAATAGCCCTAGTTGTTGTAGAAAGTGAAAATGTACATTTTAACTGTCTACAGAGAGGGGGGTGTAATGGCAACCTAATTACATCTACTAAATATATACGTATGAAAGTTAAATAAAGATATACTTGTCTTATCTTACAAAAAATTAACTGAAGTGTTGGAATCAATATATTTTCACTAATGGCACGCAATAAATTTTAAGAACGGACTTTTAAAATTAGAGATAATGAAAGTGCACAAGTAATAAATAACCTAAAACAACACTCTTGTACAAAATGCTTTGGACATATTTATGGCCAATACTTATTGCTAAGTGTGTGAAAATACAAACAAAGACATTTCGAGGAATGCACCAAGAGGAAGAACTATAAAAAATACACCAATAATTGTTCAACAACCTTGGCATAGGGTCTATTATGCAATGTAGATCCTACTCAGTTGTTTTTACTTTTACAGCCCCGCAAAACATCTGTAAGCAACTCCGGAGTTGAAGGCGGCACCAACTGACGAGAGAGATGACGATAACTTACGGTCTAAGTGAGAGCAAGACGAAACACCCCGCGGTTTGGGGATAAAAAAATCCTAGAGGAGTGACAAGTGAAGATAATCCTTGTGGTGTTGTGTTAGAGTCTAAGATTATATTTTGTAAAAAGTGCCATAGTAATTAAGTTTACCTAATTTTGTTAAAAATTAAGAGAGGACACTTCGATTGCAGCCGGGAAGAATGCGGGTCGTGCAGTTTTGTAACAGTTTCGATATTTTTGGAATATTATTAGATTAATTATCTAAATCGTACATTAGAATCAGTGGTTGCCGATCCAGTATTCACAGCTAAGTGTTTTATTACCAATTGTGTCGTGTGCATTCTAAATTATATATGTAAATCACATTTTATTAATTAAAATGGTTCAAATAATATAGGTACTATAACGTACTTTATGATAATAACTGAGTACACACGACATACCTTTTATGATTGTTTTGATTGTCCTTGTGTGATTTTTGTGTATAGAATTATAATATTGTGTTGGGTTCGATTCCCGATATTTAAATACCTAAGACTTGAATAAGTGATTATGACATTGTTGTACTTTTATGTCATGATCGGAGATTGTGCGTCACAGTGTAGATCAGTAATGTTTTACTGATCCATTTATGTGTTGTTCTATAACCACTGTGTATAATTTAACATTGTGATTATCAGATTATGACTGATAAGTACTTAATCATGATAATATTTAAACGAGTTCGATCCTCGTTCAATTGATATTAGCCAAAGAATTGCCATATATTGGATTGTTTTACAAACAGGGGGTTCGAATCCCTATTTACTGATATTTCTGACAACAGGCTAAGATATTGTGAACACTTAATGTTGATGTCAATTTAATATATAACAGACTCATTTCTGTGTGTTTGGAGTTATTAAATATAATTGAATATTCTGAGTGTTATATTATACATTATTGTCTTGGAATTTTCATTCAAGAGGTTGTAATTGTAATTAATGTTACGGTGTAATGTAATAATTATTATTATTTACTTAGCATAAATAATACTTGCTTTTGCCGGGTTTTTCTGGGTTTCCCTGGTTTTAGCAAAATATATTGAATTATGTTCCCAGAAAAGGAAGGTGTTTAGGTACTTTTGCTTTGTGTAAATTTAAAGAAGTAGTTTTATTTGGTATGATAGTAATTGTTAATTTTCGTAATAGTCTAATAATCTTTAATAAGGTTAAAGATTTTGTTATGTATTTAAAACTTAATAGATCGAATAGGAACACACCTTCCTTACTAATTTGCGATAATATATTCAAATTTTATAAATCGCCATGTGACTTATCAATCAATACCCCTACTTACCTCAGACCTTACTTATTACTAAGCAATTATTTTCACAACTATTTGATTCCCTTAAGAAATAAAGTCGAGCCCGAATTAAATACACGTCAGATACCATTACAACCCCCATAAGAACGTTCCGACATTGGACCACACAAATCGGCATGTAATAAGCCGAGTTTATCAGTAGCTCGTACCGCTTCACCCTTTGGAAATGGTAATACATGTGCCTTACCTTTAATGCAAGCAACACAAGGCTCCATTACACCTTTACCTCCAACTTCGATCTGTGAAAGCTTGCGTAAATCACCCAAATTTACGTGTCCAAGCCTTCGATGCCAAAGCGCCAACGAGTTCTCAGCCTGAACTGTAGCCAAAGCCCCTTCTACAACAGGAAAACAATCATCCAACTTATAGATACCTGAGACTTCACTAGCAGTAATCACAAGCTTACTCGTAACTTGGCCTATCGACTGGTGAAACATCCTACAACCATCAGAATCAAATATCACCTTCCATCCATTCTGCACCAATTTAGATATTGACAAAAGATTAACTTTCAAGTCGGGTACGTAACAACAATCTTTTATAGGTAATAAAACTCCTTTTAAACTTACCATAATGTCACCCTTACCCTCGCTTGACATTTTGTCATCATTCGCACATGTCACAACATTCTTATCAGTTATCATAAAGTCTCTAAACCAGTGCTTCTGAAAACACATGTGGCTCGAAGCACCGCTGTCCAGATAGAAGGCCGAGGGGTTGAAGGAATCGTGTACCGATAGTGAACAGCATAACGCAACTTTCTTGAACTTCTTAGAAACCGTTGATACGCCTTCATCATCAACTTCCTTTACCAGCTTCGGGCACTCTGACTTCTTGTGACCTTTCTTGCCACACTTAAAGCACTTGAGCTTTAAAACTGATTGCTGACCATGTTTTCTTGCTACTAATGCTGAGTTCGCAACTGAGGAATCATTCGAAGAACTCTGACTGGAATCCTCTTGTAGCAGCTTCTGACGAACATTTTCTGAGGTAAGCTTCATACCTGAGTGCTCTAATGCCATCCGCAATGGTTTGTACTCATCAGGTAGACCTCTTAATAGTACGACGGCTATTAAATCGTCATCAAAGCTCTGATTAATCTCTTTCAGCTTTTGAGCGTGACTCATCACTGATGCGACATATTCGTGCATAGATTTATGATTCTCTAGCTTTTCATCCAAGAGATTATTCATTAAAGATATCCGTCTGTTTATACCTTTGTCTTCGAAAATCGCTGCCAACGCATCCCATACCTCCTTAGCGTAAGAAAGATTTTGCACGTACGGATACAGATGCGGCTCTAGGTGTAGGCATATTAACGTGAAAGCCTCCTGATCCTTCTCT
>JALPQI010025524.1:0-11805 GCA_025490895.1 Thaumatotibia leucotreta
AGACAGAAAGGTTGACTATTGTCTAGTCTAAGATTGACCATCATCAGACTGAAATAAGCAGTTGTTTTTGTAGAACATTTAAAACTTTTGATCCGTTTTACAGTCAGTGGGCATTTTTTCAAAATCAATCAAATTAAACGATTCTTTATACAAATATTCATCGTAAATCACAAATCAAAGCACATCACTGACTTACTTGTTATTGTTCCCAGGCTAGAAAGTCACCCAGCGTGCCAATCGTTGTCCCTTCACTCGTTCCTGATGCTGCCCATGCAGCGCGTGACCAGACTGCCTTTACTATTAGATGCCGTGCTCAAACACCTCAGTGAGGGCGACGCTGAAAGAGAAGGATGCATGCTGGCTTTGGCCACGCTTAATCATGTTAGTACATCATAGTTACACTACCCCTCTTTTGATGCAGGGTGATGAGATTGTCCTACTAGACATCTTGCGCAAATATGTAGTCGTTTATGTATTCAATGTTATCCCTTCGCTCGTTCCTAATGTAATTTAAAAATAGAGATCGCATTAGCATTATAAGTTGTTCAAATTTTACTTATCATTAAGCAGCAAGGTTAAAGCTCTAATTGACTTATCTTCACAAAAATTCTCTTAATAGTAGATTATACACCAAGGGGATAAAGCACAGTTTTATGTCACGGGCGCGACATTACGAAGGACTCTCAGATCTACTCTCGAGCGCAGCGAGGGAGTTATAGATTCAAGTTCCGAGCGAAACCAGAGAATAAGACTGAGTCCTGAGTGCAGTGAGGGTTTTTGCTTAACGACATTTGGCTTTATCGTCATAGCAATAAAGTGTAAACCCGGTTTTTGCCAAGGGATATAATATCTTGCTGCTCGTGTGGTTTATATGACATATAATCCGGCTTTGACGAGCATGAGGTGTGAAAACATTATTATTATTAAGCATTGCATTGCTCTAAGAAGTCTAAGAGAATTGTTGTCTCAAACAGCTCATCAGAAACATTTTCTCGTGTTACAGTTCGTGTCACAATGCAACGAAGGGGCTCGAAACACGGAGAGGATCGAGGAGATGTTCCGGCTGTCGCAGTGCATCGAGTTCCCGGCGACCATGCGCGGCGCTCCCAACCTAGGGCCCGCCTGCTCGCGCCGAGATAGAAGGTAATAGTAGATTACATGCCAAGGCCGTTTAAGTTGGAAATGTTTCGGATAACGTGTAATTGTAGGCCGAGGCGCTGCCGAGGCCGACAAACATGTGATCCGACGCTGTCCACATAACGGCCGAGATGTGTATTTCTGCTCAACGGAGCCGGCCGGCGTCAACATAGTTTAGCGCAGCGGCCGGCAAAGTGCTGTTTGCCGGCCGGAGGGCAGAAAAGGAAATTTGGCCAGCGGTCTTTGTGAAGTGCCTAATGTGGGATTTTTTTCCCGCCACTATAGGGCGGTAAGATGGCAGCACTGTGGCACGAGGTCAAACGAACTGTCAAAATAAATACGCGAATTTTCTTTACATTTTTTTTATTTATTCTTAAAACCATTACTTTAGGAATATTCTTTTCGAAAATAAATAAAAAAATCTGTACCAACACATTTTCCGTTAAATGTACCAAGTTCTAATAATTTTCTTTCGTATCATTGACTTTGCGTCCCTGTTTTAGAGCTAAATTTTCAGTTCAGCGACCGTTTTCTAGTCGTAAGCCATTACAAAATCGATAAACTTCCAATTACAATAGAATTTTGGTATTTTATGTTCAGTACCTATGAAATACTATGAATTTGAGAGGTGTTTGGACGTAACGCCTATACCTGAATCCTCGAGGTAAAAGAATTATTCTAAAAAGTTGAACTGCTCTTGTTAACCAATACCATGAATAAATGTCTTATATCTTGTAGGGTGCTATCGTGATTCCAAACTTCTTTTTATAAACCACTCCCAAGAAACAAGCTTAAGTTGGGTTATACAGAAGTTACCTAACTCATAATTCCTACACGAATTCTGACTTCTCTTCATCAGCCTATGTTAGTCCACTGCTGGACGTATGGCTTGGCCACGATATTGATCTAACCACTCAATTGCTTTTGGTAACTCTAGTTACCAGCTGTCACTCTTATTTTACATAGGAATAAAGCTCAACCAAAATGTGAGTGGCAATTCAAAGCATGTGAGTGGCTAGGGCGGCCGGCGGGGCGGAAAACCATGCGCACGAGAGGGGCCTCTCGCTCCAACTTATGGATTCGCTCGCCACTAGTCGCTTTAAGACCAATGTCGTGGCCAGGCCAGCACACCTCTCCTTCTACTTAGTACAGACATGCTATAGATATATTTGGAGGTAAAGGCCCATAATCGCCACGCTGGGCAAACGGATTGGCGAATTCCGACTTACAGGAACATTTTATTAAACAAATCGTTTGTCACTCAGGCCGGTGCGATGGCTAGTGCGGTCTGGCGAGGCGACGCAACTAGTGTGGAAGACCGACGAGTCCAAGCTGACGTTCGGCCGCAAGTTCCACAAGACTCCTCTACACCTGTTCCTGTTTAACGACCTGCTCGTCATCACCAAGAAAAAAGGGTCAGTATATCCCACCTTATCTATAGTATTCAGGTTTACGATGTCTGGGCCAGCTGGTAGGATAATAGAGTTCAAGCTGACGTTCAGCAAGTTCCATAAGACTTCCACACTTGTTTTTGTTCAACGACCTGCTCGTCATCACCAAGAAGAAAGTGTCTGTATATTATATAATGAATTGATATTTTGATTTTTTTATGTGTTTTTTGAAGTGTTTTTGTATTTTTTTTTAGTTATATATTTCTCAGATTTTTATTTCATTTTCTCTAACAACAATCAATGAGTATGTCAGGATAAAAACTCATAGTGTAATAATTTTAATCGTGCAGACATTTTTCAACGAATTATGATCGAAATATTTTTTTGAAAAATATGTCATTATGTCTGGAACTAAGCCGAAACCAGAGAAGTTCATATGGCATTAGGGCTTACGCTAGCTTACGCGGATTAACCGCAACGGACGCCCTCAAAGAAATTGTATAGGAACCGCTAACTGGTGCGGGCGCGTGCGACGGACGTTAATCCGCGCGGCGGGCACACCGGAGTGGACTTGTTTCTGGAATTCAGCGCTCAGTTAAGGCCCGGCCACGACATTGGTCTAAGGCGACCAGCGGCGAGCGAATCCGTGAGTTGGAGCGGGATGCCGATATGGGTACGAGAGGGTGCACGTATGGTTTTCTCCTAAGCCGGTCGCCTTAGACCAATGTAGTGGCCGCGGCATTAGGCGTGCCCCGTCGCGGACTCGCTGGCCCGTGGCGGGTGTCCGGAGCGGGACCCGCGTAAGCTAGCGTAGGCCCTTATAGTCTCAAAATGTGGTCAGGAATACACCCTTCAAGAATGTTGCCCTGTATATATATTTACCCCCTTATTCATAAACGTTTGCTAACTTAACAAGCCGCTAATAATTGTTTGTCCCTTTCGGTCTTAACAATGTGTCCATAAGAGCAAAAGGGACAAACAATTATTAGCGGCTTATTAAGTTAACAAACGTTTATGAATAAGGGGGTTAGTTGTTATTCGCCCACTGCTGAGCATAGGCCTCTCTTCTTGTACGCCACTGGTCCCGGCCCTGAGCTAACCTCATCCAAAAGTGACCGTATTCTTTCGAATATCGTCCACCCATTGGGCGGTTGCGGTCGGATAGAGAATATGAATAGGATAGGAAAAATGGAATGTATCAATAGCAAACATGTCGTTTCCAGAGACAACAGCCACCTGGCGGTGGACTTCTGCCCGCGCTCGCTGCTGGAGGTGTGCGCGGGCGACGGCGGCGCGGGGGGGGGGAGCGGGGGGGGCCAAGCACGCGCTGCTGCTCACGCTGCTCGAGAACCACGAGGGCCGCACCAGGGAGATGGTACGGACACGCCATTTATACCAGGATGCTTAGCCAAGTTGCCAATCGCTAGCGCTTAGTAGCGTATCGTAGTTTTCCCTCTCTGTCACTCTTTCATATTAGTGCGACAAAGACAGTTAGCTGCGATTCACGATTCGCGATTGGCAACTTGTCTAAGCACCCAGATTGTTTTTTTTTAACCCTTGACTACTGACGTATATGGTACGTCGTCAGTCTCTATGACGTTCCGTTAAAGTTTAAATTCGGGTACCACAAAAACGTGATTAAAGGTTAAGCGTCAACCATTGACAAAAAGTGAACGTCCAAAGGTAGGGATGTCACGAATGTCATTTTATTCACATTCGCGAATGGACATACAAATTCTGCATCGATATTGAGAATCCGCAGCAAGCTCAATTCTCTATACAAACGTAGTTACGTGCTTACGATATGTAAAGTAAGCTCCATCACGCTCGCTCCAGTAGGTACACTTATGCGATCGTGATATACTGCTTTATTAATCGAGTAAGCCTTACTTGCTAACTATTGCTACGGCTACAGGACTCGACCTGGGGCCTATTTCTCGAAAGCTTGTAATTTTTAAAACAAGCGGAAGTCCTTATCTAATTATAGTGTCAAAAATACACTTCCACTTGTATTGCAAGTTACAAGCTTTTGAGAAACAGGCCCCTGCACACATATTCGTAAAACATTTGCATCGTTTGATGTCAGTGCAAATATTTTAAAAGATGCGAATATTCGCATCATACGAATGCGAATATGAATACCTATTCGAAACGTCACCAACAATAATATCTGACTCTATAAAACCCCAAATTATGTGACAAGCTCTTTTGTCGGTAAAAATAAGATTGTGTCAGATATTTTCGCGGCCATCATAGAGCCGGGGACTGTGCAATTATGACGATTTTTGCTATGAATTGATGTTGGCAATGTTGAAAAGTATTCAAAAGGTCTAAATTAAGTTTTTTTTCTGTGACGTTTTACATTAGGTCACATAATATTTTTTGCTTATTTTGACGTTTAGACTACGTGGCAAAACCGTATACATAATTATATTATTACTGTAAACGTTAGGTACTACCGACACATACATTTAAAATATTTATTGATATATATTTTTGTTTAATAAAATTTCAATTGAAGTATATTTTCAGATAACTTAGTTCAACAATACGGACAAACTGACTGGACATACTTCTACTTCGTACGTAAATGTTAATATTCGTCAAATTTATTTCTAATTTTAAAGGCATGTTTATAAACACTGCACCACCTAATATTATCTAAAAGTTATTAAAATGGGACATATTTTAATATTTATCATAATAATTATACTCACTCACACTTTACAAACACTATTAAAAATGTAAATAATACCATTTATTTATTAATATTTTCTTTAGTAAAAAATAAATATTATAATTATACAATTTTACTGTTTCTAAGTTTTTCCAAACAACTTTGTTAAATGCTGAAACGGACCTTCTTACTAGGATATAAGATATATTATAGATATTGCATGAGCCCATCGCTCAACTGTATCGTTAGGCTATGGTCTCCTATAATCATTTGCTTAGGTTCTGGTTTCCCATCATATGCACCTACGTGGCACAGCGTTTTCCTATAGGTATATACCCTAATACCATGGTAAAATACTATATCAGGGTCCTACAAAAAAATGTACGCGTTTGAACGTGTGAAAGAGATCACAAGATTACGACTATAACAGATCATAGCCATATCGACATAAAGCGGATGATTGCCCAAAGTAATTTAACAAATTATAAAAAAACTACAAAGTATAATAAAAACAGTGGTGATCCTTTCACATACTTTCAGGGCATTTCTCCGAGCGTTTCAACCGCTGTGACTTCGGTGGCAACATTATTACCCGATTTCCGTAGGTATCTCATAATTTTATTGGATGTCTTGGTAGTTGTCAACTACGTCTACCAATATATCCAAAAACTCTTGTGCCTCTCACGGAATTCGTGTTACAAGGCTGCCACCGAAGTCACGGCGGTTGAAACGCTCGGAGAAATGCCCTTCACTACTTACAGTCTAACTAAAAAGAGTAGAAATTATAAAGTGACAATACTATAGCCTCGTTCCTTTCAAAACCCACCAGGATGCACCAGTAAAGGATAAGGATCTAAACTGCCTGGTACGGCCTTAATATACCTATAAACATAATTAAAATGTTAAACTCGCGTGAATTTAACCCTTAGGTGCATACAGTATCATAAATGATACGACCGAAATGACACATGTCGAAATAAGTAATCAATTGCGACTGACACACTGAGCAACAGAGTTCTAATTGGCATCGATTGTTTACATAAGTCATTTCAGAATTAAAATGTGTGATACCATATGCACCTAAGGGTTAAAATATCTATAAATAATCACTTGTCGTATTTCTATCGCATCATCCAAATAACTAACGCTATCGTATCCCCCCAGCTTCTCTCATGCCCGTCGGAAACGGACGCGTCCCGTTAAACTCACGTGAATTTAAAATATCTTTCATTAATCACTGGTCGTATTTCTATCGCATCATCCAAATAAATAACGCTATCGTATTCCAGCTTCTCTCATGCCCGTCGGAAACGGATGCGTCCCGCTGGAGCGAAGCGCTGGCGCCGCCGCCGACGGACGCCGGCGAGGCGGTGTACGCCGGCTGGGACTGCCCGCAGGCCGTCGCTCTGTACGCCTACGCGGCCGCGCAGCCCGACGAGCTCAGTCTCAACGAGGGCGACGTGGTCAACGTCACCCGGAAGACTAGCGAGGGTGAGTTACATTACCACTGTAAGGTACTTATCGCCGCCGACGGACGCCGGCGAGGCGGTGTACGCCGGCTGGGACTGCCCGCAGGCCGTCGCTCTGTACGCCTACGCGGCCGCGCAGCCCGACGAACTCAGTCTCAACGAGGGCGACGTGGTCAACGTCACTCGGAAGACTAGCGAGGGTGAGTTACATTACCACTCTAGTAGGTATCTATTAGCTAAAGAAGCCGAACCATGACGTTCCCCGCAGGACCAGCGAGGGTGAGTGCGTAGCGGGATACCGATTTAACATTGACAAACAATTTGGTGAATCTAATTCGCATTGACTGAAACTAACAGGTTACTCGGACATTAGATACACGCCAATTACGAGATATATGAGTTTTGACAATTTGAATATTGCTAAATAATATTAAATATAGGTACATTATTCTAGTTACAAGATACCTATTTAGTAAGAAAACGTTTATTTACAGTTATATTCTTTGGGCTCATGCATAAATCATGCGAGTTTTTTTCTGTTACTTTTTGACCTCTCCCCCAATATGACTTTGCGTGTTTTATGCACAATCCTTTAGTTTAATTACGTCGCCTTTTTAAGTTCCCAAAAAATATTTTTTAGTACAGATGGTGCCTTATTTTTTAGGCTCTAGTGCGCGAAGTGTGTCATTTTACGTCAGGTCTAAAACTTCGGAGGGCCATCTGTACTACAAAACGTCGTACGAGACACGTGCAAAAACGAAATTCGTAACACGTGTCGATTTAAAACGCTCCCTATCGGTCGTGTTTTAAAACATCGCCACTCGTTTCGAATTTCATGTTTTTCGCACTCGTGACGTAATGTACTATTTTAACGTGGTTAATCATTCCAGGCTGGTACTACGGCGAGCGCACGCGCGACGGCGAGGCGGGCTGGTTCCCCGGCGCCTACACCACCGAGGTGGCCTCCGCGCACGCGCGCGCGCGCAACCTGCGCCAACGGTACCGGTTACTGGCCCTGTCAGGGACCTATCTCGGCCAGAAGAAGAAAACGTGACGCGACGGGGGTAACACTGTGAGAATCACCGTCAAAAGCTCTGACTCACAGCTAGTTCCATCGTAAGACAGTGTTGTAACACCGAGGTGGCCTCCGCGCACCCGCTCGCGCGCAACCTGCGCCAGCGGTACCGCTTACTGGCGTTGTCAGGGACGTATCTCGGCCAGAAAAAGAAAACGTGACGAGACGGGGGTAACACTGAGAATCACCGTCAACAGCTCTGACTCACAGCTAGTTCCATCGTAAGACTGTGTGACACCTAAGGCTTAGCACCAACGGTACCGCCTGCTCGCGCTGTCAGGGAGGGACCTATCTCGGGCAGAAGACGAAAACGTGACGGGGCGCGGGTAGCACAGTGGGAATCCACGTCAAAAGCAACAAATGTGACTCAATTCCATCGTAAGACTTACACCAGCCAGGAGGCCTCCACACACGCGCTTGCTACTTGTCCCAGTGGTCCTGGCAGGAGGGTAATTTAGTCAGCAGAAATTGACGTGATGAGGGCAACACGGTGCCTTCGATAATTGTTAATAGTCACTCTCCATAAGAGTCCCTTGACCGCAGACCTTGCCGTGGAACTGAATGTAACACTCCGTCTTTTAAGGACTCATGTCGAAGACAACTCCCGAGAACCACCTCGGCAGAAAAGTTCTGATGCTACTGTGGCGTAAAAGTTTGTCCAGTCTTTATATCCAACTATCAAGTACCTTGAGTATTATAGGATTTACAACTCTAATAACAGTGGTGCTTTAAATGAGTTGTAATTGTTTAAATATGATTTCACAATGATCTGAAGCGATGAACGAAGCGGTGAAGACTATAATGTCCGTCCAGACACTGCCTTATTTTAGTAGACTATAGACCGTAGGCTATAGTAGAGTATTTTGGAACATTTTAACCAACTCAATGTTATTGCACCGAAGTTTGACAATGCTACACCATACCGCGTCAGATTAACCTGAAACACATTGAGCTGCGAAATGTGCAAATATCGCTTTAATCAAGCCAGTGTTTTTATCGGCCCGGTAAGATGTAGCTTTAGTGAAAACGTTATCATTATTTACAAAACAGGATGCATTCAAACGTATTTTCATGTAGTTGTAATGCATTTTTCGAAATAGACTAGTAAGATAGTGGTGCTTGTTTTATAACGATGTATTCATGTTTCTCGTTCAAAGAGCGTTCTAATGTAGTGTATAGTGAGCGTACTATAATAAAGTAGAGGAGTGTACAGTTACGCATGAGATTCTCGAGAGTTTATTGTACAGACGTTTATGAAACTGCTGATTAGTTGTAAGATGTAAGTAACGTATCGTAACGGTCAAACTTTACGTATAAACTCGGTAGAACCTTGTTCAAATGACGATTAGAACTTACATTACATTATTACAGCCATTATTGTCACCAAACTTACGGTCTTACCTGTTGTTGAATCAAAAACGATAGACATAACTGTAATATAAGCAGTGTAATGTTGCATAATTGAACAAGATATTTTATTTTGTATTGTCACTGTGACAAGGTTCTATAGTGGTCCATACTGTAATTTTATTAGTTTGACTGTAGCAACAGCTCGTTGTCTTGCCCGCTGTTTCGTTAACTAGTCATATAAGCGGACGAGACGATTTCATTATGAAGTTATCACAATTAATTTAAATTCTAGAACATTCCGATGTTTACCGTGTAATTATTTTTACTATTTTACTAATAACATGATTTGAATTTATGTACTTAAGTAAATTATTGTTATACATGTGTATGAATTAGGGTCCACATACTTCATACGGCGTATTTATAGTGTTGTCAAATATAACTCCATACATATCACAAGATTTTTCATTTCATTACCTTCCCTCGTTATCGCCATTCGTCAAGAATAATAAAAGAGCCGTTAATAATTGGTTTATTTTATTAAATATTCGATTCTGTAAGTACATCACATATAAAAGGTACCTAATTTCTACCAAGTTACTAGAAATCTCAAACCAGTTGTAAAGAACTTCAATGTTATTCTAATATTTTGTCAGCAAATTCTTTAAAATCTCACATATTCGAGTGTCAATGTTTTACATCAATTAAAATAAAAATATTTCTTAATTTATAAAAATAAAATTCTATCATTCAGATCAAAAACAATAAATCCATAAATTACGTAGACAGCGTATAACACATTGGCGTGATGTCAAAACAAAACAAATTAAATACAAAAAAATAGAAAGCGAAGAGACAGCAGGTATTTGTGCACTTAAGTGTTGTTCTGTAAAAATCAGAAAATATATCTATTGTCCTTACAAATTACAAAAGTAAAAAAGTATATCTTAGTAATAAAATAATTTGCAGTGCTTAAGTAAAAATGTAGAAAAAATACAGAAAAGCAAAAATTAAACTTACTTTGAGTAGGCTAGAGATGACATTTAATAAATCGATATATTTAATTTATTATTATTCACCTCAACACTCAAGAGATCCAAGATTATTAAGAGCGTTTTATGTATCACTAAGTGCATAGCAAAACTTGAATCTCTTGATTGGCAGTTGCTGGAATATAGTCTATCAAGAGAAAACCTTAATCTAGTAACTGGAGTTCGAGGCCAAAGAATCTACGAAAATATTGCCACAACAATGAAATGTTTTTACAATAGTAAATCCTTATTTACTAAAAACAGACGTTGAGATATGTTATTTAATGGTAATTTTAATTCTTGAATTTATAGAAACAATATTATTTACTTATTTTCACGTAAATATAAGATATTTTAATAAAAACTTAATTATCCGCAATAATTAGTAACAAAGTTGGTATTGCGCTGGTATCACCTCAGGTGTTAATAACATTTGGTACAGCAATTTAACTACACATAATTAAAAGGTAGGTATGGTTAAATTACTAAGCAGTATAAGTACTATACTATACTATTAATAAGCAGTTTTAACCCGTAATAAGGCAGGGGTGCCTTATTACGGGTTAAAATTATGGGAAAGAAATTTGGAAATGTAAAATGAAAGCATTTTTTGTATTTTATTTTTTATTTGTCTTCTTCATCACTTATCCTCCTGAGTCCTGGGTAAAAATCGAGTACACTCCCATAAAAGCCGAGAGGCCTTTATGACGCCCAAATATATTTGTAAAAGAAATGCTTAAAATATACCTCTTAGAGTATATAACCAACTTTGTTCCAACAAAAATGTGACTAACTCATTTTAAAACCATAAAATAAGCGACAGTAAGTTCAGGACTCAACACTGATGGTGTTATAAAGGACTCTCGGCTTTTATAGGAGTGTATACTCGATTTTTACCCAGGACTCAGGAGGATAAGTGATGAAGAAGACAAATAAAAAATAAAATTTGGGGTAAAACTGCTTAGTAATATTATAGTATAGTACTTATACTGCTTAGTAATTTAACCATACCTACTGTCTTAACAAATATGGCACGCTGGCGTATGTGTTCACTGGTAATTCAACTTCTTTTTAAAATAGGCTTTGAAACGTTGGCTCTTATCATTTTAAGTTATTTACAAGAAAATTTTGTCATATCAATGTTAGTTAAGAGAAAAGAAAAGTTTTTAGGTATTTACGTGTTTTTAAGAAAATCCTAGTTGTGGCAGCCATATTAAACAAAAAGGCGTACAAACATTACACAGGTATATAATGTTTTTATTAGGAATTATTTTAAATAAATAAATTAAATAACAAAAAGGTTATGGAAACCTGAAAACTTTATTTGACAATGACATAAGAGACTTTGACAGATTTGACAATAACGCATCTGTCGTAGTTTCGTTGGCCTCGAACTCCAATTTCTAGATTAATTCAGATACAACAGATTTAACTAAATACAAATGTTTCAAAACTATAAATGGTGCTGGGTAAACTTAAAGAGAATGGAAATTGAGAAGGAATGTTAGAGAACAAATGCATTTTTACAAAATAAATGCTCATAAAATCGATTTATGAAATTTGACGTCAAATTGCGTACTAAGATGCCAATCGCTGACGATCAGTGGCGTAGCCTTGTTTACTCTCTCTCTGTCACCGTTTCTTTTATAATTAATGCGACAAAGGTGGGTTTCGT
>JALPQI010025525.1:0-19652 GCA_025490895.1 Thaumatotibia leucotreta
TCGCCCTGGTTGCGAGTTACGCACTTCCCGTAGTCGTAAACTATCTGCTAATTTTCACCGCACTGGTTTTATGTCCAATTCCTTCGCCATTCAGGCAACTCGTCTTTGGAACGATCTCCCTCTGCCCCTGAGGCAAGCACAGAGCAAATTCTCCTTCAAACGCAAGTTACGTAAATACCTTTCCAACAAGCTCAGTGATAGATGATCTGTATATTCGTTACTTATACTTGGGTACTTTATTTATCTATGTATGTATATGTAGGTTTATTCATATTTATATGTGTATGTGTATTTGTTAAACCAATGTAGTAGTGTTGATTTGTGTTTCTTATTTCTTTTCAATGTTGACAATCCTGCACTTAATACAAGTTTCTGTTTGGACCAATGGTTGACTGGTAGAGAATGTCATTAAGCATTAAGTCCGCCATTTGTACTTTTTTCATTGATTGTGCAATAAAGCTTAAATAAATAAAATAAATAAATGATAATATACAGAGTGTCCCATAAATAATGGATCACCCTGACACCCGAGGAAGGTCGACCCAAGAGGTACCTAACCAACATAACATGACCTTAGTAAAAGTTGGACGGTTTTCGAGATATTGCCAATTTTACGTTTTTTTTTAAACTTGCCCTCTTTTTTACACGTTAAGTACTATAATTTGCTTGAATAGCTTTTGTGCTATTAATTTTTCTTCATAACTTTATCAGAAATCGTAAAATTTTATAAAACAAGTGATATTTTATTAAAAAACTTATGTTAAATGCGAAAGAAACTCTATTAATTGCTAAAAAAAATGAGCAATAACCATGTACGGTCTAGTATTTTTTTTTCATGGCATACGACTAAAAGCCAAATAATTGTTATTACTCATTATTTTTTTTAAATAATAGTTTCTTTCGCATTTGACTTAAGTTTTTTTATTAAAATATCACTTGATTTATAAAATTTAACTATTTCTGATAGAGTAAAGATGAAAAATTAATAGCACAAAAGCTATTTAAGCAAATTATAGCACTTAACGTGTAAACAAGAGGCCAAGTTCGAAAAAAACGCAAAATTGGCAAAATCTTGAAAACCGTCCAACTTTTACTGAGGTCATGTTATGTTGGTTAGGTACCTCTTGGGTCGACCTACCTCGGGTGTCAGGGTGATCCATTATTTATGGGACACCCGGTATATACCACTAACATAACTTAACTGTCTACAGTCACCGTCAATAGTAGGTACCTATATATTATATCACGAAACCTGCAAAATATGTGAACCGCTCATATGTATCATGTCGCTTTAACTAAGGTTGTGCTCTTATAGTCATGTGGGATGAACGTACGCAGCGAGTAGGTAGGGGAGTACACAATCACATACATCGTCGGCTGACAAGCAAAACTCACTATAAAAACTGTCACTACTCTTAGCAACCTCTTATGTCAGTAGTCAGAACTGAGATACGAGCTTTAATTCAAGTAGGTATTTGTTACTTAGTGAGTTTTGCTTGTCAACCGACGGCATTTGGGACTGAAATGTATGGGATTGCGTACTCTTAACTTACCCACTGCGTATCTTTTTCACAGGTGACTCTATGTCGCTCTAACTTAGGATGTGTCAGATATTTTTGCGGCCTTCTTGGTATAAGATAGCATTGACGATGACTGTACCAGGTCAAAAATCGTATTGTCCGGTTTCGTCGTATCGTACCGTAATATTTTCAATATATTTTTATTGTTGTAAGATATGTAAATATCATTGATATTATTTAAAAAAAATAGGCGAAAATGACCACCTCCGTTCTCCGAAACGACAGTGCTTAATATTTGGCAAAAACTACAGAAAATAGTTCCTTACGTATAGCAGTTTACAGGAAAAATCCTAATAAGTCAATTTTTTTATATTTGCTGCTACGGAAACCTTTGCACACGAGGCGGACTATAGCACTTAGCCAGTTTTTTACATTTTCACACTTTCTCGTGCGTTCCACAGTTTATAGCCAAAACCCGCAATTTATTAGCGAATGTACCGCATATGGGTGAAGACACATTTATCAGCACGCGTACGCATTTTGTCTAATAAAATTGGCTGTTTAGTATGAAACTTGTAAGCATGCGTACGCGTGCGGAAAGCTGGACGCAATCCCATACTAAAGTGACATTTTCTAATGACAAAATGCGTACGCATGCTGATAAATGTGTCTTCACCCTATCTGTGATCTTTGGTTGGCAACCCTAGTTACGAAGTAAAATTTTCGAATAAAACTATACGAACCTATATCTTTACATTTGCTCCTTTTTACTAGTGTCGAAGGTTGTTGGATATAGGGTAGGTATACCAAATAGTTTGTCTGACTAACTTTCGTAACACAATTGACGCGATCGTGGTTTTTGTTTTGATTAAGGCTTTAACTATGTACATTTTGAAATCGACCCTTTATACATTTAGAGCATTGTTTATATGTTTATGAACATTCACCAAATATTGTAGCACAGTACTTGCTACTCTACCCAGTACTTGCTACTTTGGTAAAGACAAAAAAAAAAAACAAATATGCTGGACCAATTTCAAGAGAAGAAAAGTTTGAATACTGCCAGTGCAGGCTTTCTGCACGACCGCAGTTGAATAAGTTCGAAACTAGTCTTCACATAGTTCTTCCGGGCGGAATGGAATTGAAAATACTTTCAAATCCATATATGAGTTTTGCGAATATTCGTTATTTATTGAATACAAGCTCAAATTAACAAATACTTCGGTGTTTACTATTTACACTTAATTGGAATCCTAGGCCACTAATTGGAACTCTATAACGATGTCAAAATTACAAATAGTGAGATACTTCTTACAATCCGATTTATAACGCCACTTTAGCTGTTTCTGATTGACGTAGGGTTCCAATTGGTGTACTGTACCTTTTGTATCTAAATTCTCAAAACATTTCACATACCTACTGAATAACCGAACTTTAATTATATGTATAGCTATACTCCAGAATTATAATCTGTCAAATAGACAGCTGACACTTGACATATTTTAATGGTATACATGTTATACGTTGTCTGTGGCACAAAAAAAAACCAATAAAACATCGACCTTTCTCGGATCTTTTTGTCGGATTTTATACAGTATCATGAACAAAGTAATTATCGGAGATAATCGCACCAAAAGAAAAAAAAATTGTGTCCCCCCCTCCCCTCTAATGTCCAAAAAAATATGTAAAAAATCACGAATAGTGGGCTTATAGAATACTTTAGAATAAAATTATTTCGAACATAATCGTCCCAGCCGTTTTTGAATAACTACGGAACACACTGAGCATGGCCATATATGCTCTTGGTCGGTTTTTCATAATTTAAAGAGGTCACATACTACGTTTTGGTATTCAGCCGTCATTTATTTGCTGTCATAGATAAAGTTTTTCATGCGACTGTGTAATTATAGTTAGACATTATCACTCTCACATAAATAGCTATAACATATATCATACACACTTTGACCAAATAAAATGCATTCCCGTTAATTACCAGTGAGGTTTCGGGACTCTTATGGCCCGTTTTACAATCTCCGGATAAAAAAAAATCGTCAGATATAATTAAGGCAATAATTAATTCCCCAGACAAATAATTTCAAATAAAAGAAAATGACATCTTACATTTATCTGACAGATGGGGTCACAACAGTAGCAATTTTATAGTATTTTTTTTCTTTACTTTTAAACCGAATTTAGTAAGGAATATCGCTCTTTAGCTTGTTGGTACGTGATTTCATATACCTAAACTCGAATGCCTGAGTACCTAGTTACCAACTTTTCCGAGGTATCGCTCTGTGACCGGCAAAAGCGGCGCCGTACATAGGGGATCTTTTATTATTCGTACTTTTTTGCACAGAACCTTCATTAACTTCATTAAGCAATTTAACTTGTATTTTAGCACAACTGCCTCATACAATGTTCAAAATAAAGAGAACAAGATAGATTTGTTGTGTGACGCAGCAGTTTAGGAAGGGCGGCGCATAACTAGGTAGCGCCGGCTCAAACTTATTGAATTTCCGACGATATATTGTAAAAGCTAGTTTCATCAAATTTACACTTTGTGCGTCGTCATCGGATCCGGGGCCACCAATTTACTTGTTAACGTATAAAATGCTTACTTATAGACATATTTTCAGTGTAATTATGTGGATTGTGCGACGGCTAATTTCTAAGTCGGAAGTCGGAAACAACATATTATTATGGAATAAAAGAGGACTGTTAAGCCATTATTAGGACACGAGTCACATCTGAATTTCATTGACTTTGATCCATGTTAATGATTGAATTGAAGTTTTAAGAAACTAGTGTCATAATTAACTCTTACTGCTATTGAGTTATAAAGAAAATAAGTTTAAAGATTGAATTAGTGTACCTATGTTACTTATTTTGACATGTGCCATCAGTGATCTGAAATTAACTGATGTGTTTTTCTTAGGATTCTCTCACTTTTACAATTTACTTTATTATGTAGAAAGAACAAAAACTTTCAACTACAAGCGATATACTAGGTATCACCAATTAACGTACCAAGCAGCCTATTAAATTTAACGGAAATAAAAAAAAACTGTGTATTATTATCAAACCTCGAATAGAATGGGATTCGTAAGTACTGTTGACACAACAGTGTATAAGTCAATCTAGGATATAATATATATTCTTAGGTATATTCATATATTTTCTCAAATATGCAATGAAATATTGTTGTTATGTTCCTTATAACGAAGCTGCGAAGTATAACGTTTCAGGTGCGACTAGGACAAGAGGTCGTTAATGGAAATTAATACAAATATGAAAGGCTAAGGCCGACAAAGTGCTCCTATTAATTCCATTCCTCATAAATTTGTCGCACAGGTGTCATGACATTCTGCCACTATTTACTATGCATATAAAAAAAAAAAAGTTTTTGTTGTTTATTTCATTGTATGTTTGAGTAAAGCACTATACATACTTCGGCCGGGAATATGGGGTTGCCCGCTCAGACCTATATATTTGGATGTATCAACTTTTTTCTGTTGGTTATTGCCATGGTTACGGTCGCCTGAGTCACGCTGGTTTTATGCAAAATTATGCTACTTAAATTAGGCAAATATGCAAGTAACGCATAACAGACCGAAAAAAGTTGATTCACCCATCTATGTCTTCGGCCGGCAACCTCTTTCGTCCCGGCCCCTATAGTAATGTACTAAAGTGCATTAGTGCAGAGACTTACCGCAATAGATTAATTAATCCCTCACTACATCTATAAACAACTTTTTCTTGATAAATTTTGTGTCAACAGTACTTGAATCCCCTTCTGATTCCGGTTTGGTAATACCATTGCAGTATTATGGGAGAATGGACGTTAATTAAGAGATTAACAGTGCAAATTTCAGCAAAGTACAGTCCTGCGGAGTAATAGGAATAAGTCGGACGGAATTATAATCAACTGTAAAGATTATATTCCTAATAATCCACAAATTAAACATATAGAAACAACCAACTTGAACCGATTTCTACAAGATCCTATCATCTGTGGTTTCCATTATTGGTTTCCTATCATCAAATCCTACTTTCTGAACGCTAATTCTTGTAAATGAATGAAAATTACCAAAAGCGTCATACATGTACCTATAACATTTGAAGAGATCCCTCGATTTCTCTAAGATCCCATCACCAGACCCCAATTTGGTGCCAACGGGACCATCTCGGGGTTATACACGTTAGCTCACAAAAAAAATTAAATGAAATTATTTTCACGATTCTCGGAGATATTGGGAAACATACAAACACCAAAAAAAATAATTCAGTGGAATGGAGAACCTCCTCCGTTGTTTGAAGTCGGTTAAAAAGTATTCATTCATTCAACATGTTCGGGCCAGAAATCTCATCAATCTGAACAAAACACGTTTTCCCCTCACTAGCTCGTAAAGCGCTCGTTTATCCTTTAATACGAGCGGGTAAAAACGCTTTTTACACACTTGTGAATAAAGTAATTTGACATTTCTCTAATTCCTATAGCCCCCTACTGCCTAGTATAAGTGGATCTGTATGACCGTAGTAAACATGCGCAATCGGAGCTCACATGTTAAATTGGTCGTTTCTCATGTGACTTTGTAAGCCATTGGCAATATTTAAATTCCATAAGTAACTCTATTCTACGATACGTTTCGACATTGAGTTTTCAATAGTTTCTTTAAGTTAATTTACATTTGGATGAGATTTGTAATCATATTTCCTCGCGATAGTGAGGGGAAAAAAGTTGTATTACACTTGGCGGCAAAGTTTGTTCAACTCTCGTGCCTTGAGACCTTCGCAATGCTCAAGATTCCAGTTTTTGAACCACTCGCTACGCTCGTGGCTCAATTTTGGAATCTTTCGCTAGCTCAGGTCTCAATATTGGCACGACAGTTAAACAACAACTTTGCCCCCTTGTATAATAAATAACTATTTTCTGATTAGTAACTTTCATATTTTATAATTCTCTAATGCTAATGAAGCTTCTTGAAATATTAAATAACAATAGTTGTTTGAGTTACTTTGTAACACTTTTAAATGTAGGTTCCCGAAATGCAGATTCACAGAGCGTGGTTCTGTGCTGCACATTCCCGATTCAGTCTTTGCATTTCTGCTCATTAGCAACTCTGCACTGCAAACTACTCTTTCATAATGGCCATTCTTCGCCCGGGCTTGCTCTATCCAATTTATAGTTTGTCCGACAACTATATGAAACTGGTCGCTAACAATTATAATATGCTGGAAGTGCATACGATGTATTTCCAACAAAACTGTTAGTTAGTGTTCGACCTTTTTGTTTACGAGTATATTTCAACTAAGAAGTTAAATTAAATACTGTGTTTCAATGTTAACCCTTTATAAGGCAGAGAAGGTTTAGAAACCACTTAATCAAAAAACATTTGCGGAGAAGAACATACTCTTTTTTCGCAAAGTCCGTCTGTCTCTCTGTCTGTCTGTCCGCAGCTCCTTGTTACTTAGTACCTACTAGAAATTTGCTATTTGATTTATATATATTATTAATCACACCGACAAAGTGGTAGAATGAAATATCATCATCATCATCATCATCATCAGCCTATGTTAGTCCACTGCTGGACGTAGGCCTCTCCTATTAACTATGCGTATACGTAACGTACGCATTAGGAGGTACATACATGCCCATGATCGCCACGCTGGGCAATCGGATTGGCGATCGCAGTAATGTGTCCACTATGATGACGCTGCTGCCCATCATCAATCTTGTAGAATGGTCAGTGACACTTCAATCCCTTAGTCGACTCTTACGACACCCGCAGGAGGAGATGGGGTGGTGACAAATGTATTCTTACTGCCGTCACCACACGGCCCGAATAAAATATAGAAACAGTTTTTTAATATGAAAAATCATGAATAGCTGGGTAGTGGTCTTATAGAATAATACTTTAAAATAAAACTATTTCGGACATAATCAGCTATAGCCGTTTTAGTATAACTAACGGAACCCTATATTGAGTTTGGCCCGACATACTCTTTTTGAAAGCCCTATTCAACAATACCCCACACTATAGAATTACACCAAAATGTAAAAATCATCCCCACTTTACTACTAGGGGAGGTATCTAAAAAAATTATACTGTCTTCTTTTTATTCTACCACTTTGTCGACGTGATTAATAAATATGTATACTTGTACCAAATTGCTAATTTCTGCCGAGGTTTTCCCGTTGGACTACAGTATGGGGTTCTTCAAAAGAGGAGTGTACAAGTTCTTATTGGGTCGGCAACGCGCATGTGACACCCCTGGGGGTTGCGTGCGCCCATAGGCTACGGTGACTGCTTTCCATCAGGCGGGCCGTATGCTTGTTTGCCACCGACGTGGTATAAAAAAAAAAACTAACGCTAACGGCCTCTGTGCTATGCTGCGACAAACAGACGGACAAACGGACATGGCGAAGCTATAAGGGGGCCTACTTTACTACGGAACCCTAAAAGGGAAATGTCATAGTAAGGTATTACTCTCACTAGACTCGTTTTATCTTTATCGACGACGCGACCGTGACATTTCCACGCCCTATGCCCCATCAAATACATCACCCACTACTTCATTAGACGTTGAATACTTTTCAAATGAACTTGCATCTTATAATACATCCTTAGTATTGTTTTATTACCTATAAGAATGAACTATAATATGTTTATTGCCAAATAATAGTTCCTTGACATGAGTTACTTTTTATTATTAATAATTTCATTAACACTTGCAATAACTAAATAAAGTATGTGATTATATAGTAATTTATGTGACTGGCTCATAATGCCTTATGTAAAGTTGTATACATAACTTTATCTACCTCCATATCATAAGATTCATAAGTTTAGAATGACAATTTACCTTTTACAATTATATCCACGAAGTAAAATATTTCTAAATATAACAATTCAAATCAGTTGAAATCATTCATTTTTTGTAAGAAGAACCTACAATAAATATTTATTGAAACAAAAAAAAAATTAAAAATCAAAAATAAGTTGTCTTCATAATGTTAAATGTACTGACACCAATACTTTAATGTTGACATTATGATGCACTATACTTTAATGTTTACATATGATGCACTATACAATAATAAAGTCACAGACACCGGTATCTTAATATGAGTCATTACACATTACCGCTTCTGAATATATAATAGGGAAATTATGATATGGATGTAGATAATTTATTATAATTATTTTATACCTATTTACATGCCTAGTGATGGGTCCGTCCCGGTAATTTTCCAATCTTTCTAAGGGAAAAGTTTACATTTTCTATCTACAGCCATCAATTCATAAAAATGCCACCTTTCTTTCATTCTGCATACGGATATTTTGTTCCGTCAACCGAGTGTTGCAGATACGAGGTTGAGTATAGGCGCGAAATGATACCCGCAATCATAACCGTTTGGTTAGGATCATATGAAGGGTCCACGGAAAAACTTGTTCAAAACTTAAAAAAATAAGGGAAAATTCACACCTTATTCTGTTTAAAGTAAGTTGGTTTTTCCTTCTGTAATTTGAATTGACTAGACGTGTTCTTTCCGTGGACCATTCAAATTGTTTTTGAATACTATGCTATTAAGGGACCAAATGGCTCGAGTCTTTATTGATAGGTCATATTGAAAAATTAATAATTTACCACATTCAAATAGTACGATAGAATGTAGTATCATTACGATACAAGTGCGAAAAAAAAGTAGGTACACTGGTACAAGTTACGTACTTCAATTTTTCTCGGTTCATTTCTGCATCTAGTCATACCTATTTTTACGTTTTAATTTGGTTGCGCGTAAGTTCTATCCTATCAAAATTAGACTAAGTATGTATATTATACTAGCTTTTTCGTTACACATTTTTCATTTCCATTAAGTTAACCAAACCTTAATTCATTTCGAATAATGCGTTTGAGAGATTGGTGCCCAAACTGAAATAGATCAAAGAGCATTGTGAAAATACTACACATTGTGGAAATAGTAGGTAACTGTATCAGATATATGAGAATTTTGTTTGTACGAGTAAATAATACAATTAATAAAATGCTTGTCTGTAAGACGTTTTTCCTTGTCCCGTGAAAAAATAGGTGCCATTTTCCTACACTTTGGACCAAAAACTGCTTGGATACTCTGAAAGAACCTGCCCGTTTGGTTTGTATCAGCAAGGTGTTGCAATTCATTTGCTTGCTCGTTCCACCATCTATCTTTATGCTCGCGCACTTTAGCTTTTAAACGTCGCTGGACAGCCCGTACAGCTTGAGCATTTGATGCAGATTTGAGTGATCTCTCTTCTCTCTACTGCCGGTAAAATCTTAGCGCATATACTGAACACCCGTCTAGGTCGTCTAGCAGAACAGCTGTTGCCCGAGAGCCAGTGCGGTTTCAGACCATATAGGGGCACCGTCGATGCTATATTTGTTTTAAAACAAATGCAAGAAAAAAGCTTAGAACAAAACCGTCCCCTATATATGTGCTTTGTGGACCTTGAGAAGGCTTTTGACCGTGTGCCGCGCGAAGCTCTCTGGCTTGTCCTGGAAAAAGCTGGATGCCCTGGAAAATTCATCAACTTAGTTAGACAGTTTCATGACGATATGATGGCTACAGTTCAGCATGATAACGCGTTTTCGGAGCGGTTCCCAGTAACTAGTGGAGTCAAACAAGGCTGTGTGATGGCTCCAACTCTCTTTGCATTGTATTTCTCCACAGTGCTTGAGGACTCACTTCTTGGGTGCTCTGGACAAGTACAACTTAGCGTTCGTTTTGATAGAGGTGTATTCGACCTGTCTCGTTTTAAATCTAAAACAAAAACCACTAAGCTCTCTGTGCTTGAAATTCTCTATGCCGACGACGTTTGCTTGATGGCTGATACCATGGAATCGCTTCAGTCATACATGGATGCTCTGCAGATCTCATGTCTTAGATTTGGCTTAGTAATAAGCATATCCAAGACTCAAGTGCTTAAACAACCAGCCCGTAATTGCGAAGTGGACACTTCCAATCTAAATATAGCAGGGAAATCCCTAACAGAAGTGTCCTCTTTCAAGTATCTTGGAAGCCAGATCAGAAAGGACAACAAATTAGCCTCGGAGATCCCATCTAGGATTGCTAAGGCTGCTTCCACTTTTGGCCGATTAACGCATCGTGTCTGGGGATCGCATGATCTAAAACTGCAGACGAAGTTGTCAGTGTACAGAGCCATGATTCTTCCGATCCTCTTGTATGCCTCGGAAACATGGTGTTTGTACAAAGGCGACATTCGCTTGCTAGAAAAATTTCATCTGCGCTGCCTACGTTCCATTCTGCGCATAACATGGCAAGATCGCGTCCCTAACACTGAAGTGCTTCGTCGTTGCAAGATGCCAGGCATGGAGGCGCTCCTGATGGGGGGTCAGCTAAGGTGGTGTGGGCATGTTTGGCGTATGAGTGATTGCAGACTACCAAAAGCCGTTTTCTATTCCCAGCTCTCAGCTGGTAAACGGAAGCAAGGCGGGCAACTCTTACGTTACAAGGATGTGCTTAAGCGCCACCTAACCGCCTGCAGTATTCCACCTGATAAATGGGAGGAGTTTGCTTCTCAGCGGCCAGAATGGCGTTCTCGTGTTAAAAAGAGCGTAAAAAACTTTGAAGACGCTCGGCTCATGAATCTCGATGCGAAACGTCAATTACGTAAGTCCCGGCCGAAACCCTCCTATAACTATACTTACAATAATTTTGGCCAACTCTACTGCCCCACTTGTGACAGAGTTTTTAAAAGTAAATTCGGCTTTGCAAGCCACAGCAGAGCCCACGCTCGTAATTAATTAGCCAGGGTCGCCGTTGCCGAGCACGGCATGGATGGCTATATATATATATATATATATATATATATATATATATATAATAAAGAGTAAGTAGCAATAATCGCGTTTGCCTCCATACATCTTTTTTGTTTTAGTCGGCTTTGAAGAAACAATATGTATGTATGAAGTGTTTCAATGTGTCTGGGCCCGGGGTTAGAAACGTACGTTAGGTACATTTCCAACTTACGTGTGTTATTTAAATGCCCATTTTGTAATGAATTATTAAAGTTATAATATTAGGGACACATTGTAACTAAAACATTTATGCTAAAAAAGTAATTTATGATCACGATTGCATGGTAACGAACAAATTTCTTATAAATTATTTTTGACCTTAGTATTTTATGTTGTAAGTTATAATAAATGTCTACGAATGTGAACTGCAAAAGCCGGGAAGTAAGGTCTTGCAGCCCGAATAGATATACGTTAAGCGTAGCGAAGCCGGATATATGACTGAGGCCTGCAAGCCTTTTCCCGGCTGAAGCTTGTATAGTGCTTTTCTCAAACTTGTAATGAAATAAAAAAAATATGTTACTAATCAGTCTCATGTATTCAAGTCTGTCATACTTTGACCCCCATAGTGTTTTTTTTATTCTATTCCACAAATGTATGTGGAATAGATTTAAAAAAAAACAGCACCTAGCCGGTTTAGGCCTTCTATTTTTATAGATTTGTATTAAATTTCATTTACGACCTCTTGTCCTAGTCGCACCTTGAACGTCATACTTTGCAGCCTATTTTATAAGGAATATAACAACAATATTTCATTGCATGTTTGAGGAAATATACCTTTCGGGGCAAGTTCTCTTTGGAGACATACATTATAACTTTACTATGTTTTGCCTTTTTGATGCGTGACATATAAATTAAGAATACCACATTTGGGATTAATTTCAGAATATTTCGTTATGTTAAATCTCACAAGTACATAAAAACTATACTAAAATCTGCAACGTCACTATAGGTACTAAATTACTGAAAACTAAAATTTAGATTACACAGTCAAGGCAAACTTAATTTTCTGATATGATTACATTTCTTGTAGGTGAAATTAGACAGGAATAAAAAAATATCGTAAAATATAATATACATATGTAATCAGGAACAATATTCCAATGATCAACAAAGGCCTAAACTAAGCAAAGCTTGTATTAGAAATCAGACGAAAATTATCTATACATCACGTTGATGCAATACTTTTGAAAACCATTGATTGACAACCTACCAGCTGACAACAGCAATCAGGAATAAAGAATCAATACGACACACGACTATCAACTGCGACGAATATAAAATTTACAGTGTGCTCCCAAGGTCTCACTTAAGCCCCATTCCATAACTCTGTCATTAAACTGCGACTAGGTAGGGATTTCGATTCTCTACTATAATTTCATACTGTATGTATACTACAGTACCAGCAAATTGGCTGAAGCTAAATGCAGGCTTGGGCATTTTTATGGCTTAAACATGAATTCAAAAATTTTAACTTAACTACTAACTGATGCTAGTCGTTAAGGGCAAATATGCATGTGATGGGTGTGATACACCATTTATTTATTAACCGGAATCAGAAAGGGATTCGAAAGTACTGTTGACACAACATTTACAAAGAAAACAGTTGTTTATAGATGAAGTGTAGTAATTTATTTATATAACCTTTATTGCAGAAAAGAAAAAACTTAACTACAAAAGGCGGACTTAATGCCATAAGGCATTCTCTACCAGTCAACCTTTAGGCACAGCATTAATCTATTGTCTGTAAGTCTCTGCACTTAAACTATGAATATATCCTAGATTGACTTATACGTTGTTGTGTCAATAGTACTTTCGAATCCCATTCTAATCGCGGTTTGATTTGATAATACTTGTAGTCACTGCCTCATACTTATATGGTAACAAAACAAACATGTACACCTGAAACGCGTGAGTGGTTAGAAGTAATAAGTACGTATTTAATAATAAGGAAATAAAGGAATTACATCGGGATATAACTTAAATACTTTTTCTCAAACTTGCAATGAAATGTTGGCATTACGTACGTCAAATTAAACCCGAAAGTACCATCTCGCTGGTTCGATGATTGAACTTGATAAGTAAAGGCATTTCATTACTACTTTGCAGGCTTAGGACTGCAAGGTACCGGAAGGAACCTGCTTTAAAAAGTTAAATACCGGAAGTAACTTGTGAAGTGACAGAACATCTTGGCATTTCACCGTAAAAAAAAGAACTAATGTCAATGTCACCGGATAAAAGATTATCTCAAATAGTTTAAAAAGAATTGACGTATATGTTGTTTTTTTTTATTATTTTGTAGATTCGTTTCGTTCTTTTACTTATTTATTTGTTTGTGTACTTTGGAAATCACTTTCGATTTTTTATTTCATTTCAAGTTTGAGAAAAGCACTATACAAATCTCGGCGAGAAACAAGGTTACAGGCCGCGTATCTCTATCTGGCCTCAGTTCCTTCGGCCAGATATATCTACTTGGCCTGTAACCCTTCGTTTCCCGTCCTCTATAGTAATGTACTATTATTTATAAGACCCTCAATATTGATGGTCTGTCGATAGCGATTATCGCTCGCAGCTCGTTGAATAGAGACATGCGAAACAATTCATTCGTGGCTAGGTATACTTACTTATGAATAATAGATCCCAACAATTTGACCTCGCTAAGCTAATGTTTCAACAGATAATTGCGACATAACTGATATTTTAATACGATCCGATGCACGCATGCAAATGGGAGTATTTCGTTTAAGGCACATTTTGAGTCATCGTCATCATCATTTCAGCCATTTATCGCCCACTGCTGAGCATAGGCCTCTCTTCTAATACGCCACTTATCTCGGTCCTGAGCCAATCTAATATTTTGAGTGAAAAAAAAAATACCAAATGTGCTTATGTGAAGGTTAGCACTTTCAGCTATTGATGCTTTTTGATGCTTTTGATTTCTAGAAGCATTCATTAATATTTTAACTTTTTCTTTTAATAATAAGTAACAAGTAGATTCAAACTTCAATACAGTTAACCGGTCCTCATTCGGTTTATAAAAAGTCTCGCGGGTATTCAGTTAACTGACTTGGGTTTAATACCTATATCCAAACTTTTAATTAAATGACTGATGTAAATGTTTGAAAAATAAAAAGTTTTTTTTTCAATCGACACGTTATTGATTCGATCCACTTTGGTCTACCCAACTGCTGTTTCACAACGTAGAACTATAAAGTATTTCCCATTGATAATGAAACGTGGCCACATGAATAAATATTTTTTATTATAGTGCGAGATTTTTTGAAACTACGAAATTAATCTTAGTGTTTCTGTTGATTTAGGTACATGCTTTGAGAGAATCAAATCTATTCTCGGTCTCGGTCTCGGTCTCGGCCAAGACTAAAATATGGGTCTCGGTCGGACCTTACAAATATCTGAGCAGTGTGCCTATCATGAGCTGTCCGCGGCGTTAGGTATCAACAACGACTTACTTTCTTTCCATCCTGCTCGTACTCTCGTATTGGCGCGAGCGAGACGGATAGAAAGTAAATGCGCGTTAATAACGCGATTGCAGTTCATTTCATGATACGGTTAAGGCCTCTATTGTTATTGTTATTATTGACTTGCGTTAGAGGGCACGTTCAGGTATTTTTGAGCACCGTGTCCGCTCCGATATTATCTGATGGCGACTGTACTGGTGTACGCGACAAGCGTAATTAATTTCTTAGAAAACGTTCGGATTAATTAAATAATGTCATTATTTTCTTACGTATACCATGTTGTGTTTACTAAAAGTTGATCTTTCAATCCCGAGTTAACATTATCGAACGTTTTCGTTCTCATGATATAAGAAAAAGATAGTGTTGATTTTATCTGATGATTAGTGTAGGTACGCGGCGTCCCACTCCACTGTAATAACAATCTGACCATGATAATAAATGAATGATAGATAACATAAGCTCTTCAACACATTCTGCACCGGGAACTCCCGAGGAGAGTTCTCAGTGGGAGTCCATTTTCTCTTCAAAGCTGAAAAGCTATGGTATCGGCTACGAACGTAGCGCGTAGCACTCGCTGGCACTCAGTGTTAAACGTTCGAATGAAGAAATAATACATTACTGCAGACGCCGGAAAACCAAACTTGGCACCTTTAATCTATTAAATTTGGTTTCCAGGCGAACAAGCATAGTGATTATTTCAAACTCGCAATGAAATAATCGGAAGTCAATTCCACAGTACACCAACACATAAGTCAGATAAGAAGATCTACAACATAAAAAAAAAACTTACAAAACATGCTGATTACAAATATTTAAAATAAATATTTATAATACAAGTAAAACCATTTTTAACATCAGAATTTATTGGAATTTCTCTGAAGTTTTCACCCGATCCGAAAAACAAGGAACTTTAACGTCAGATGACTCCGTAGATATAAAAATAGCAAACTCACGATCAAAAAACTCGTATTACCATACATTTTAGGTGGTTTTCTTGAACGGCTACATTTTTGTCTATACAAACCGACCTAACGACAATTTTAAAGTTTTTTTGTATTTATTTATAATTTTTCTGAAATACCCAATACGACCTGATTTAAAAATAGATTTTACCTACCCTATAAATATTTTGAAATAGTACATTACGACACAAGTGCGAAAAGCATGAAATTCGAAACGAGTGGCGATGTTTTTAAAATCGACACGAGTTACGAATTTCGTTTTTGCACGTGTCTCGTACGACGTTTTTTTAGTACAGATGGCCCACCGAAGTGTTGGACCTGACGTAAAATGAGCCCCTTCTCGCACTAGAGCCTAACAAAGACACCATCTGTTCTAAAAAAATTTTTGAAATCTCCATGTTTGCATTATTTTCTATGAAAAAAACACCCGACCCACCACCTGACCCGTATTCAATGACCGAGTGTGTAGATTTGATTGTAATTGAATATTTGTTAATGTTTTGTATTGTTACAGAGAGCAAGATGGGCTGTTTCGTCAGCAAAGACAAACTCACTAAGGAAGATATGGACTTCCTCAAAACGCACACATCTTACGATGAGACCACCATCAAAGAGTGGTACAAAGGATTTAAGGTAACCATCAACAACAACTTATGGTCTTTCAACAAATTCATCTGAAGATACAAGTGTTACTGCAATATCACGGCTACATTTCGTCTGTTCTACAATGCGCACTTATGTTATGGAGAAATTCAGTACTTGTTAACAAGTTGTTTAGGTATATTACAAAAAAATGTTTAAGACCTATTTATTATTTGTGGTGCATATGTAATGTAACAGACTCTTGCAAACCGCTATTTTTAGGTCTGAAACTGATAACTATGCCAAATCTGTACATAAAGCTATGTGAGCCATATTTGTGTATGTATTTGCAAATCCAGCATTATTTGCTAGCGTAAAAGACAGCAGAAAATGTGTCGGACCTAGAAGATTGCACAAAAATACTTAGCTGGAACCCTCCTGAAGCCCGAAATGTTAGCAAAATTATACACACGAGTAAACCCTATACAGTGTGTTACCATGACCCGGGCTTTAACGAAAATGGGTAATAATACGCATTACTAGCAATCGTTTTCAATTATTAACATTTGAGAAATAATTAAATTGACCGTACAGTTAATTTTATTTCCTCCGAACGATCAATGTAACGCGTGTACTGCATAGTTGTCAAACGTTATGAGTGGCTGCGATCTGTCATTGTCAAGTGCAAATTAACGATTCATTTTGAAGTACATTGCTTCTCAATTAACTTTTCTTAGAAAATTAATTACTTTTAAAATTAGCATTTTGAATCGAATAATGTTCACGGTCTGGCTAAAAATCTGCATCGCATTCCTCGGTTTCAATAAAAGCCAGTCTCATGTTAACACACTGTACATATAATTAACAAAACTATTCAGAAAATGGCTCAACAAATCATTATTTAAGCCATCAGATCTGCTCACAATATTTCAAAAATAAAGGGTTCGTAAAATACGTTCTTTATGAATTATATCAAATAAAAAAAATGCTTTCGAAGATTCTACTAATAAATCCGTAACTAGAATAAAAATCCAACAGATTAGAAAGAATGTCGAACATGGACAAATTAAAGGAACATTCATTAGTTTAAATACAGTTCACTTTATGTCCCAAGGAAAATGCACATAAATACAAATATTGCAAATATATTGATCTATATTATTACATTATTAGTACGATCTGTATATTTTTTGGCAGCAGACTGATTTTGCGCATAGAGCATGTATTTACTAAAGGGTAGAAAATGTGTATGTCTTTGCAGGAGGTCTGTCCATTTCTGATGCTCCTTTAGCTACTGTTTACCTTTGTAGTTGCGCCTTTGTGTTAAGGTATATATTTGAAGCGGAAATATATTTTTGCAGCAAGACTGCCCGAACGGGAGGTTGACTCCGGCAAAATTCGTCGATATGTACAAGATGTTCTTTCCGTCTGGGAACGCAGTGGAATTCTGTGATCATGTTTTCCGCACATTCGACATGGACAAGAACGGCTATATAGATTTTAAGGTAAACCATCGGTAATAGATATTATTGCGAAATTAGCGATCGATCTGTTCATTTTGTGTTACTTATATAGGCTTTAAGCGAATGATGATGTTTATTATTATCTGCTTGTGCGAGTTGACATTATTTATACGCATATTTTCGAACTAATTGTGGTCAATTGTGTAAGTGTAAAGTTTGGAACTGACGTGTATTGGAACATTGTGTTTGTTGTAGGAATTTCTGCAGGCCATTCACGTTACATCGAGTGGCACGCCTGAAGAAAAGCTTAAGTGGGCTTTCCGTATGTATGATGTGGATGGCAACGGAGTCATTGACATCCAGGAGATGACCAAAATTGTTCAGGTATTTATGACATTATACTGTTCAATTAATCTTTATTCCATTAGAATCCAGCTACTAAAATACTACACACATTTTAGGCCAAAAGTAAAAAATCAGGCTAGTCACACTTTCTGTAATATAAATTATTGTACAGTTTAGTTTTTATGTGCACACAAGGTAAAAAAAGAAGTAAATATACGTTGGCGTGCACTCCAAATTATTAAAGTATGTGGTTACATTATAGTATTTTATGCAACAGTTGTTTAAGAGAGGTCAAAAAAGGCGAGTGGCGTGAGTAACAATTTGAGGCGAAGCCGAAAATTGTTAATAAAGACGCCACGAGTATTTTTTGACTCGGTTAAACAACGTTGCATACATTACTTTTTCTACGACTAATGATTATCACAAAATAAAACACAGTTTGTTATATGAAAATATACTTTAATTATTTTAGCTATATTTTGAGCAATACATTTCCCGTCAGCATAACGCACAAAAAAGTTCAAAGTGTTGCAGTTATCTGGGCGAAGAATCATGTACTTTTTGCAGATATGGTAATATTTCCCTGTTATTGTAAAAGTGCGATCAATTCGGTTCTTGGTGTTCATTATATGAACCACTAGCGTTTCCTGGGCATCAATAATATTGTAATTTTTTAAATCGTGTAGCTCTTGCCGGCGACAAGCCCCCATTATTCCAAAAATTACAGCCACCTGTAACAAGAAATAGGAATCTAGGTGTTAAAAATCCTTACAATGTAATTAAATACAATATTTGCATACACAGAATACCTAAATAACATAATTAACCGAATATACTAGTGCATTAATAAAACAATAAAACAACAAGTATGTAACTATAGATTTACCTTGTTGAATAGATGATTCCGATCAGGTGCTTGCTCAATGAATGTTTTTATTTCATCTGGTAAAAAAGTCTTCGCTTTTTTCGTCTTAAAACCTTCTGACTTTCTTTTCAATAAAGCCAGCAACTTGGCGTATTTAGATATGTCTGTCTGGTGGTATATGTTGAGAGTTGCCTTGAGTTTTGAATATTCAACCCAAAGTGAAGACGGTTTGAATAATTCTATGAGGCTTTTAAAATATGCCAATAGGACATTCTCTGAGAATGACGAAGTCTGGTGTTCGATTCGCCACGCCATGAATTTCTTGTACGACTGATCGTAAAGATGCCGCGATTTTGTAGGCAACAAATTCTCAGTAACTGATTGTGCCGCCGTCGATATTTCTTCCGGTGTCAGAACCAAGTCCTCATCATAATCCATCTTATCTTATTATTATTAAATTTATTTTCTTCACTTCACAGTCCAAAAAAGCTGAGAAAAGAATTTTAAACAAATTTAAAGATTGCCGCACAAACTGAAAATAACAGTGAAAAAACAAATGACGGAATGTAATAGACACGGTA
>JALPQI010025526.1:0-13051 GCA_025490895.1 Thaumatotibia leucotreta
ACATTTTTATATGAAATTGCTCATGTTTATAATAAAAAATGGATTTGCCAGGTCCGTTTTACACGAAAATGATACCAAATAATGCATAGTAGGCTTTATTAATTAGTAAAAAAATATTAAACGCAACCCTTCCGCATGCACATTCACCCCCCTCCCCCCGCGCTCAGGGGGGGAATTGGTTTTCCCTCCACATCTAAAAACAACTATTTTGAGACCCTCTAGCTCTGGTTAAAATTACAAAACTGTAACTCGCAGCGCACAATTTTTCTCAACTTTGTATGGACCGTGACCCTTACTAAAAAGATATCTGCTACGGTGCTCGTAGCTAACATAAAGATTGTGCTACGAAAGCCGTAGCACGTATTTTTTCGCGTTGTAATTTATTCTTATTAACTGCAGTACTGCCGTAAATGTTATTTTGTATCTAGTTTAATGCATTGTTATTAAAATATTTTATACCTTCTGCCGAGTCACTGAGACAACAATTACATTATCACTATCAAATAAATGCAGAAATACATTATTATCAGTGATCGGTTTTTTAGGTTCCCCCTAGCAGGATTTCATTTAACACTATTGTATTATACACACAAGAGCATACTTTATGAAACAGAAATATGGAAATATAATTAAAGTTTATTTTTCAAGTATTATAGGAGACCCGCCGGGAGAATCCAAAAAACCGATCACTGATTATTATAGCCAAATATCTACACTATTACAGTGTATTGATACCATAAATATATGTAAATTAAATTGTAAATATCATTTCAAGTTCCTAGGTACCACTGACAGGCTGAACATATAGTCGTACCATCGGGAAGCTTACTGTTCAAATCATCAGATCCGCTAACATAAGGTCCGCTCATGTAAGTTTTAGGGTCCAAGTGCCTCTATCCAACTACATAAGTACAAAAACTTGGTAAGCGATACTAAGTTAAAATATTTTCATTACGTTTGTCACCACCCCAATTCTTTCCGTGGGTGTCGTAAGAGCCGACCATGGGATTGAAGTGTCACTGACCATTCTTTGATAGAAGATTGATGATGGGCAGCAGCGTCGTCATAGTGGACACATTACTGCGATCGCCAATCCGCTTGCCCAGCGTGGCGAATATGGGCATTTACCTCCTGATAGTCCTGATGCGTCTATACGCTTATTTTAAGGAGAGACCTACGTTCAGCAGTGTATTGAGATGTGGGTGTGTAACTACCCACTACTTACTGCAGTATAGACTACAGAGTGAATCCAAAAAGATTATACAAGATAATGAAACCTTCATTCACTAATGAAATTGAGCAACATTTATTAAGGGCCCATATAGAAAAAAAAATCGTGTTTCGTCCATAGAAAATGATCAAAGATACCTTTTTTCCTTAAGTGCTTTCCTTTATATCCTTTGATACTTTTGATGTTTACCTTTAAATGTAATCAATGAAAGGTCGATTCTTCTTGTTTACACAGTTTACCTCTTAAAAAAAAGTTGTTCAAAATCATTAATATTATCTATGAAATAGGCGTTGTTTATAGAAAATTTTGAGGAAAACCTATTTGCCATGCGATAGATTTTGTGTATGTAATATTTTTAATGTCGAAATCAAATTTTATTCATAGGTATGAGTCATGACCAGAGATCGGACAAATGTTCACAATAATATGGACATGACTCCAAAGTTGATTGAATAATTATTCATTTAATCATTTTCTGAAAAATTACCTTTTCGACACCGGTACCTATGAAAACCTGTGTGAATAGACCCCTCAAAGCTTCGAAATCTTTCAAGAAATTATTCGTTTAATTATTTATTCAATCAAATTTGGTGTCATGTCCACATTATTGCGAACAATGACGCAAATTTGACCGATCCCTGGTCATGACCCAATATTATTTAATCTTGTAACACCTTGCTGCATACATTCAAGGTGTTACATGTTAAAATAATATTTATTACCTATGAAATATATTTTTACACCCTGTGTAAAATTACCATGATAATTTCATATTTTACAGTCTTAGTCAAAATTCTGTGTAGGTGGAATAAATTTGATGAGTCTTTCTGTGAAATAGAACCAATTTCTCTTAAAGGGATGTGTACAAAGAGTGTTAATTAGGTGAAACGCTATATTTCACGGAGTAATTAACGTAAAACCGACAACAAAGCTCGACTAACGAGCAATCAGCCCTACCATGAATTCAGTGACGAGTCACTTTCGAGAGCGGATACTCATTCACATGTATCACTTTCCCACTAACGTGCTAGTAAGAGTGCGAGTGAGATACATGCTAGTTGGTATATCTGGAGTGTGAAATGTGAATAATGAATTACGTAGGTACTACTTTTTTACGTAGCTTTTAGCCCTGTATACGCCTCTGCGGCCTTAGCACATCTTGTATTTGACAGCAACACGTGGCGTTGTCGCGGCTATCCATCTCTTTTCGATTCTATTGATTAAAAAGACAGTAACCGCGACAAGGTCGTGACGTGAGACTCGTGAGAGAGACGCATGGAAGTTACGCCGATGTTAACAAAATATTGGTTTGTCATATCATGGTAATGATTTCTTTGTAATAATGTAAGTTAATATTTTCTGTTTCCCAGAAAGCTTAATCTAAATAAGTTTGGTGTAAAACCGGGTCTCTCGCACACAGAGATACCTCAATCTTTGAGAATAAATGGTAGTTTTAAGATTCCCTAGTCACGAATTATTATTATTTCGCTACAAGCTACATACTATTTAGCTTTGGAAATATTTAATTGAACAAAAAACTGTATGTAGGGCATCAAAAGAACCTTTTTGTTCGTGGGGAACTCCTTTACACAAACTACCCAGTCGCTGGGATGGGCCAAGGCGGTTATGTGGGACTCCCAGAGTTCATGAGACCCTGGTCTACCCACTAAAACCCCACGGTTTTCCGCCAAAACGCTTTAAGGCCAGATCACAGACACGTCTGAGCACACTTTCGCGAAAATGTTTTTGCTCATATGGTCCAATTTTATGTTCCGGGCTATTAATTTTGAGTATCAAATTAGCATTTTTATGATCGCCTCATAACATGCTATAAACTGCTACAATGTACCTACAATTCGCGTACATAACACGTTAAGTAGTACAACTAAATCACACCATCTTACTTAAATATGTGTCGTTCCCGGTAACTACTATGCGCCTATGCGGATAGTTTTTTTTAATAGTCTGCTATTGTATGTCCCACTGCTGGGCAAAGGCCTCCCCTCTCGTTTTCCACTCCGTCCTGTTGTTGGCAAGTTCTCGCCATTCTCCGCAGAACGCATCCAAGTCGTCCCACCATCTCCTTTTCGGTCTGCCTCTGCTCATGGCCATCGCCATCGTGTGGGATCCACTGAGTGAGTGATTTGGCCCATCTTTCCGGGTGCATACGGCAGACATGTCCGGCCCATTCCCATTTCAGCTTGGCTGTCTTGACACCGCGTATAGTTACTAGTTGGAAATATTATTCCTCATAATGAGTTGGGAAAGTTGCCGCGAACGGTTCATCACTAATCCTAATTACTCTACCGTGTGTAAATCTAATACGGGCGATAAATTAAGCCAGGCATTCATTAGTTTTATTAAGGTACACTTACGTATGACTCATCATCATCATCATCAGCCTATGTTAGTCCACTGCTGGAAGTAGGCCTCTCCTATCAACTATGCGTATAGACGCATTAGGAGGTCACGCTGGGTAAGCGGATCGGCGATCGCAGTAATGTGTCCACTATGATGACGCTGCTGCCCATCATCAATCTTGTAGAATGGTCAGGGACACTTCAATCCTTTAGTCGACTCTTACGACACCCGCAGGAGGAGTTGGGGTGACTCCACAGATTTTTTTAAAGATTTTCGAAGCAGCAATGTAGGTACGAACATTTATTAATATTAATATGGCAGTCGTGTCATCTGTATTTAGAATTAGCTGTCAACGAGCGTTTAACTTGAGTGTGTTGCTCTATATTGCGCGCCGAATTATTTTGTACGGATAATTTTGTTGCTCTAATTTTAAGTAAAACTTATCTAAGTGCAATTATTATGTTCCTGCCCTCTAACTTTTGATCCGTAGGTCCTAAAAATATGAAAAAAATCATGAATCATGAAAACGGCCCTGCCGTTTTTGAATAACTACAAAACCCTACACTGAACATGGCCCGACATGCTCTTGGCCGGTTTTTACTTTATACTTATAGAATCAATTATTTATTGCATACTTATGATTATTTATATTTATGTCCAATAGACAATATTCTATTTAACAGGTTTTATTTGTTTACGTGCAAGTAACGTTACAGTATTTAGGAATGCGACACGGTTAAAGCAATAAAATAAAGAATGCCCCCGATTACAATATTTATTTGACGTAACATCCGATAAACTTATATGGAACGGAATACAATATCAGTATAAATGGATACCTAAATTTAATTCATCTCATCTCATACTTTCGTAGAAATTGTGTTTTCCTGTAACGTGACATTTTTTGGATATTTCTCATAATAGTTTTGTGAGTTCTCATACATTTACTGTCAACCAATTGAAACCTTAGTTCCTGAGTGGCTTATGTCACAGTAAAGCCATAAATAAATAAAATTCTAAGAAAGTCCAGTCCATGGTTCCAGTTGGTTGAGTGGTTATAAAGTGAACATTAGATAGATAGATGCGTTTATTGATAAAATTGTATACGTTTTACACGTCACTTATTGAAATTATATTGTTATACAATATCCATTTTAATGTTCCATAGACTTAATTAATTTTCCATATTTGTGTATACGAACAGAAGGATCGACGCAACGGCTAATTTACAAATAGGTTAAGTAATTTAGTTTTAGTAAGCGTACTTAGTTTTTAAATTAAGTTTTAAATGTAAGTTTATTCAATAAAATTGTTATTAATTATTTTATAGTTAGGTTGTAAAACATAAAATAAATAAAAGATTTTCGATAGTAGGTTTAGTAGCAGTTGTAGGTTTCATAAAATATTGATAAATATTAATTTAAAAAATCACCACAAATACGCCAACACACAGAAGTTATTAAAACAACATTGTTTGTAAATAAATTGTGATAAAATAAATACTCTTAAAATATTTGATATCATGATTTTGTTACCTTGTTACAGTGGGCACAACGACGACACACCTCACCGTTGTAAGGGTCAACAGCGACCCCGCGCCCGTGAAAGACCACCAGGTCCCCGTGTTCCTGTACAGCAGACAGAGCTTCGTGGCCGACCAGTGGGACCTCACTACCAACCAGGTCAGTTTGTTACACTGGCCGCAGTTGTGATGGCCTGACCACGACATGGATCGGCGAGGCGGAGAGACAATGGGCTACAGGGAGTTCTGGATGCTTAGCCAAGTTGCCAAGCGCTAACGATTCAAACTCAAACTCAAAACATTTATTCATGACACTTACATTACACTTTACTACGATTAGTAGCGTATCGTAGTTTTTCTTCTCTGTCACTCTTTCATATTAGTGCGACAAAGACAGTTAACCAGGTCAATTTGTTACACTAGCCACAGTTGTGAGCAACAGTGACCTCCGTGAAAGACCACCAGGTCCCCGTGTTCCTGTACAGCAGACAGAGCTTCGTGGCCGACCAGTGGGACCTCACTACCAACCAGGTCTGTTACACTGACCACAGATGTAAGCAACAGCGACCATCTCCGTCAAGTACCATTGGTCAAGTACCAAGTAGACATTGGTCTTAGGCGAACGGCGGAGCGGAGAGACAATGGGCGAAAGCGAGTTCTGATATCGGTTTCTAGATCCAACTTATGTCGCTCACCGCCGCTGGTCGAGCTACGTCGAGGCCAATCCGGATTACCTGTACTCAATACTCAAACATTTATTGCATTCCACAATTTGGTTTACAAAGGTATTAGATAACCTAATACCTTTCATACATTTAACGACAGCGGTCTGTTTTGGACGATATTCGAAAGAGTACGGGTACTACGGGTCACTTTTGGATGAGGTTAGCCCAGGACCGGGACCAGTGACGTATGTACAGGAACAGAGGCTTATGCTCAGCAGTGGGCGATAAACGGCTGAAAATGATGATGATGATGGTGGTTCTGGTCTCTCACTTTGATATTAGCCTGATTTATATTATGTTCAGATCATCATTCATCATCATTTCAGCCATTTATCGCCCACTGCTGAGCATAGGCCTCTTCTAGTACGCCACTCATCTCGGTCCTGAGCCACCAGGAAAAACGTTAAGCCTGCAGATTCTATCGAGGCTTTCAAAAGAAACTGGTCGAAAGCCTCGAAAGTCATTGGAGACAAATCTGTGCAGAAGCTAATGTTAAGTGTTCGATCCAAGGTGCGATCTCTCGCTTACAATTGACGATGTCAAAATGGTATCTGAACAAAATTTGTGGTTTAATTAGTGTAAAATTATTATTTTATAATAAACAATGTAATAGTTAAGAAAAAAAGGTGTTATGTCATTTTAAGCTTGTGCTTATACTTTCTGGAACACCCGATAGGCCACCAATCCGTGAGAACTTTAGTCCACCTGCCATCACATGTTATTATGTTCAGATACCATGTCAAAATCATGATACATAATTTTCTTCTCTCTAATTTTCTCTTTCAAGCCGTCATTCCACCTTTTTCAAACAGACATGCCTCAGACAAGTATGTAGTAAGACAAAACCTATTTAACCTGTAATTTATAATTACATGTACCTAGATGTAAAAAGTTGTATTTAAAAGGAAAGATCTACACCGTTACAAAGGTCTATAAATTTACTTTTTCTCGTCTTCGTGTTTAACTATTAACAGAAAACCCTAGTTTTTTTACGTTTCGCGAAAGAATTGTATCTACGACACGTCTATTGTATGCGGCGCCGAACAAAAAACTAGCAAAACAATAGATACTTACTGTTTATTTTCCTAGAAAATGCCACAACACATCAAGTATGATCTCACAAAAGGCGGCAAGTGCATATTGAGCTATCTCATTGGGATTCGATCCCGGAACCGCCAGCTTCGTAGGTCGTAGGCAACTAGGCAGGGTCACTACCAACTGGTATGTATAGGGACTGACAAAAATTAAGTCAAAATACTGTGCATTTTGGTTCTGCTGCGGATAGTCTCATTTTTAATCCGATCACGCAGAGAGACTCCTAGTATAGCTCTCCATTGCCCTTTGGGTGACAAAGTAACCGAAATAGCTCTCCGAATCGCTAAACTAAAGTGGCAGTGGGGCCAGTGGGCGAGGCACATTGCGCGTAGAACCGATGGCCGTTGGGGCGGGAAGGTTCTTGAGTGGCGGCCACGTACCGGAAGGCGTAGCGTGGGTAGGCCCCCCACAAGGTGGACTGATGACCTGGTGAAGGTCGCAGGAATCCACTGGATGCGGGTGGCGCAGGACCGGTCATTGTGGCAATCTTTGGGGGAGGCCTATGTTCAGCAGTGGACTTCTTTCGGCTGTTATGATGATGATGACTGTGCAATACCAACAACAATAATATGCCCCATAAATTAACCCCTGGAACGCCGCTGTCATAAATTTGATTGTTGATTAATTATTTTGGCTTGTGACAGATCTGTCACTAGGCACTCCAGGGGTTAAGGTTACAGAATACTTATTTTTATATTTCTTAAATACCATGCTAAACACAATTGTCTAGTTAAAGTTTAGTTTCAATTTCAATTTAACGTCAAATGCCATCACTTTTTTAATCATATTAATATTCATGTTTTGTTACCTCGAATCAAGTTTTTTATTTCGCCTTGTAGTTATGCTTACGAATTTTATGTATTAGCTATTCAATCCTACAACGTAGCCATAAACCTAATAATAAAAGCGGACATTGTCTCGAAATACATTTTATAGTTCAATTGGCCTTCGCGAATTTGTTTTCGCTATTTGATAGTTCTCGTGCCAAGTTTCGGTTCAATGAACTTCGTGGTCTGTCTCCAGCCTGGATGTATAGAATATTACGGATTACCCATCGCTATACAACGTATTGTGATCTTGCAACGATCGCCGGTGTGAATATGTGCATTTTGTTCCTACTGACGTTGACTAACGCTATTCAAATTATTAATTACAAATTTAATGGTTTATTCATGGTTAACAAATAATTATCTAGGTACACATACGTACTTTTTAAAATAAGATGGTCATAGGACAAATCACGTGTAATTTTTTTGGTACTCTTTGCTGAACAGCATTTATTTAAAACACTTTTTAATTACAACTATATGTCAAACCCTGACCTAAGTTCTAAAACTTCGCGAACATATAGGTACCTTGTAGTTAGCAAAAAATTTTTTTTATTAAAAGGACTACTTAAGTTGGCAATAAATTACACGTCATATTGGCTAGGGGGGGGGGGTCCTGAAAATATCACCAAGTATCACCATGGGGGGTGGGGGGTCTAAAATAGGCCAAAATTATATGACGTGATTAATGGACAAGCCCTTAGGCCGATTTAGGCCTCACGCAAATTCACACTAACACATTTAGGTTACAACAGTTTTTGATTTTCAATCTGTACAATATTATTTGAAATTACATTTATGCAGATGACAAAAAAAATCTGGCTGGTGTAAAAGTTGATTGTGTATAATGTGTACTACAATCACAGTTTTGTCTTAGTGTCTGGAAATAGTATATTAGTCAATGATCTCCAGTGTCTAAAGTGGAGTACAGTACAGTACAGGGATACATTTTTAGTATCATGTGCGCATTTAAAATATCTGAATATGAAACTTAACGGCAGATGTAGTGAATTCTTTGACATCGCATTTCAACGGAAGTGTCCAATATTTCTGTCTCAACTCTCAATTAGCTTTAGTGCGATGGATACTGATGTTCATATTGACAGAAATGTGACTTCAGACGTTTTTGTACATACTAAGGCAAAGTATTATACAGTGAATATCGGTTTGTTAATGAAATTAGTTTCAGATTTTCTTAAATTAAAACATATTTTGTTGTGCCACAGCGGTGGTAGAGCGGGTACCGTAGTCTATAGACGCCTGCATCTTCAGAGAGTCCATAGTTGTATGCGCACCTGTAGTAGACTCCTTTTTTGAAGAGTCCCATACAGTCTTACAATATTTAGACCCATGGATTATTATATCATAGAAACTTTTAAATTTAAAATTAATTGTATGGAAGTAGTGATAACTACTGGTTACAAATACAAACTATGGGTCTATTTTTATGTTAATTGCTCTAAAATCAATACAGTTTGAATTCATGAAAATTAGTACCTAAATAAAACCTGCAGGTAATCTGTTGTTATCATCCTCGATAAATCGTGACCGCGTAGGTTGATCTAAGTTTAGACGGCTCTCCATTTCAAACTAAATCGTTATTTAAGAAAAACAAGTAGACATTTCTATGTCAAGGCGAAAATCTAATTGTATCAACATTTTCACAAAGAACCTTGTCCATCACGTAAAAATATCACAGTATATAAATAGCACAAACAAAACAAATAGTAAACATTACGGAATGATGTAACTGGACCGCTGTCATACATATCAGCTTAAGGTAGGTTCGCTTTTTGCCAGTCGCAAAAACAAGAAACGTCATGTTTTTTGCGCATACGATGCAAAAAGTTCACAATATGCGTCAGTTTGTGATTCATGATGCATTTTGGTGAATCAACTCTTGACGTTCAACACTCAACACTACAAAACAAACACTTGACATTCGTTGCTATGGTTAAGGTGCATTCAGACCAAACGAGCATTCGCTATTATATCCCCCTACTCTACGAAATTCGATCGTTATACAAAACGTGATTCGTTGATTTCGTTGAGTTGAGTGGGGATAGAATAGCGAATGCTCGTTTGGTCTGAATGCACCTTTACGGTTTTAAATGTCTTCTTCGTCAGAGTGCTTTCGCCCACCGTAAAGCCGCGTTTCCACTTAGTGTTCTGAGCGAGCATTTATTCGGTCTAGGACAGATAAAAACAGGATTTCACATACCAAAATGTTCGTTCGTCAGCCCACGAACAAGTGAATGCTCACTCGGAACACTAAGTAAGTTAAAGTGCGGCTTTAGGCTTATGACACACCAGTTTTTTTTATAAATGTCTATTGTTGAGCGATGAATTAAACCACGGCGTTACAGCAGTAGATTCAGGGTCAATTCAATCTTCAATAAATAAATGACCAACACTTAAAACCCTTAGTCGACTCTTACATGCATGAGAAGAGTTGGGGCGATTTAAATAACTACTTTTATACCACTGTTGCATAAACTACTATTAAAATACAGGCCAATAACGTGTGTCCAGCCATTTAAGATATTGCGTAAAAAAATTCAGAATAGAACCACTATCCGCAGTATTCGGTTATTGTGTCACGCTATAATGAATTCCATTAGCATTCAAACGATCCGTTGGACGCGGCTTGTTTAAATAACTCTATTTTGATAGCTTTAGTTGTCTGGGAGATTCAATTATCGCTAGGAAAACTAGTTGGTCTCGGCTTTGTGTTTATATTCCGAGGAATCTATTGTACAGATGTAAAAGTTGAATTCGATTTATAATTCTGTCTGAAATGTCATTTCCCTACATCCCAAAGACAAAATGATAAATACGCTACAATGACAAATTTCAAAGATCATAGGCTCGTTGACGTCAAAGAGATCGATACTGTTACAGTGCCAAAAATATGTTTACAGGAATTTATTACCTTGACATTATACATAGAATCACGTATATTTTTGGCAACTGAACCGTAATATTTTAAAGACAAACTGGTCTTAATCGCGTAAACTTACGTTCAATATTATCCTTACGTTTCGACCATGACGTTACAGGTTACACCCGTGGTCGCAGGCAGACTTGAGTCGCGATTAAGACTTAAGACCCGTTTGTCGTTACAATATGAGTGCTAAACTGAGCTGAGTTGTAAAGCCTAAAACCACATTAGGTATAGTCCATTTCAAATAAGAAGGCCCGATGCCACTCGACATTTTTGTCATTTAATTAGTCCACTACAAATTGGCACGTGTCGTACACCGATGTATGCGAAAAATATCACCCTACAAAAGGTCTGGCCAGGTATCTTTTGTTATCACTGATCTTATTGTTGAAGCCCATATGACTTTGTCAAGTGGAATCGGGCTTTCGTATTTGAAATGGACTTTACAAAAGACGGAAGCTGAAAATATTTCAAAATAACAATGGAAAAAGGTGATTATGTGATAACTAACTAGGTAATTGAAAATGGGGGGACGAACTAACTGTGTAACGGGCATTATTTTAGAACAATTCATATAAATAGTATTATATTATGAACCTATATACATAAAACTCGATTCTCCTCGGCGTGCCAAATCATCCGAGCCAATTGATCTCATTTCGTGTAATAGCCAAATATGCCAATTCCAGTACGCGGTAAAAATATATTATGTGCAATAAAATAAAGTAAGTATGGAGCAATCTGTTTACAAAGTCGTTCGTTACCCTCGAAATAGGGTTACCAACTATTTTTAAGAGATTTATAACTCGAAAAAAAACAGTACACTTTTAAGGTGCGTTCAAACCAAAAGAGCATTCGCTGTTATATCCCCCGTTCTAAGAAATCAACCAATCACGTTTTGTGTAACGATCGAATTTCGTAGAGTGGGGGGTTAGAATAGCGAATGTTCTTTTGGTTAGAACGCACCTGTAGACAAGTCTTTATTTTTCTATTACATAAGCCTACTTTAGGCACTAGTCTCACCGCGAGCTACTAAGCTATGAACTATCGGCTATAAACACGAACAAAAGATACGCGCTCCCGTGTAAATAAATGAGACACGGCTATTCTCGCCCAGCTATCAGCTTTCACCGCCGGGCGAGTATCGCCGTGTCTCTTTTATTTACACGACAGTGCGTATCTTTTGTTCGTGTTTATAGCCGATAGTTCATAGCTTAGTAGCTCGCGGTGAGACCAGTGCCTTAGACTGAGTAGCGGAGGAAGAAGAGGAGCATTCTAGAAATTTGGAACTTGTAATCTCCATCAGTGTAACCCGGACACCCTATAAATATAGTATTTTTGCGTACTATATTTTTCATCAACAGTATACATAATAGTACAGAGTCAAAATATAGTACAATACTATAAAATATAGTACGGTTGGCAACCCTACCCCGAACGTAATAGCGGGAAAGAAAAATAAAATAAATATTACTTTCCAACCGTCTAGTAAAATAGATCTTACATCGTTGTAATACATTTCACGAACGGGTTGTAAGGAAAACAGAAAACTACGTATAAATTATATTGGCTGAAGGAGGCCAGTAATAGATTGTTTGGCGGAGCGTTTTCTTTGTGTCGAGATTGTTGAAATATTTGAAAGCAGTATTCTGGAAGAAATATGCAACAGACGTTTACATACACAACATTGTTTTCCTAACTAGAGCGGAAAAGTAAATTGCGTGCGTAAATTTCTCTTTTTAAGGCACTCGTTATGAAAAAAGTCGTTCGATACACGTGTAAAAACTTCTTTTTAACTCGGGTGATTGTCGCCCTCGATCCACTCCGGCTCCAACTTTCAGCCTCGCCGAAAAACTTTTTTTTGCACTTATTTCGAAATGTACTGTTTCAGTACAAATGCTGTTTTTTTACGCACTAGCGCGAGAAGTGGTTCATTTTATGTCAGTTGGAAAACTTCGAACGCCGTCTGTACTGTACTGAAAAACGAACGATATATGTAGATGCGAAAGGGAAATTCGTAACTCGTGTCAATTTAAAAGACTAGCTTCGGTCGTGTTTTAATTTATCGCCACTCGTTTCGAACTTAATTTTTTTTCACACTTGTCTCACTATTCTTTGTTTAGTGTAGATTTACCACTCTATGGACAAAAACTTACAATAACTATTTTAGTTCATTTGTTTTGTCCCTTTCTACCTTCGAAAAAATAAAACATGAAAGTAGCACGCCATACAAAGTTGCTTTTCAAAAACGTTGAGGTGCTAATATTTTACTAAGTCAAATAGAATCCTTGCTACCCTGTATAATATTTAACAGCTGGTACAGTCAAGGGCATAAATATGTATACA
>JALPQI010025527.1:0-12283 GCA_025490895.1 Thaumatotibia leucotreta
GACCCTGCTAAGAGCTCCCAACACCGAATCTAGGTTTCTTCTTTTTCTTTCGGCATAATAAAAATATCGATTCCGGTAAAGGTGCATTTAGATCAAACGAGCATTCGCTCATTCTATCCCCCACTCTACAAAATTCGTTCGTTACACAAAACGTGATTCGTCGAAATTCGTTGAGTTCGTAGAGTGGGTAATAGAATGAGCGAATGCTCGTTTGGTCTAAAAGCACCCATAAACATTTATAGAATATCATTTTGTTACTACGGAATCAAACTGAACATTTGAAAACTTGACTATTGATAATATGTAAAATTTTTTGCTCTTCTCTATTATCCAATCCGCCACTGCATTCATCAGAGTTCAAGACCTATCAAACGGCGCCAGCGCACAAGGAGCATAACTCACGCTAACAATTTGACATGTCGCGAAACCGACGGAAGCGGCCATTTAGCGCGCCCACGTCAAAATGGCGTCACTGGAATAAACTGGTCTGTATGAGCTAGGTGTCCTGGCATTTCGACCAGGCCCCAATTTCACCACGTTGATAAGTGCTACAATTGTAAATTTACTGTTTCTCCAATCGGGGGCGTCTATAGGGTACAGATACAGCTTACCATCGGAAGGGCCGTACGTTGGTTTGCCATCAACATAAGATGTAGGTACTTCAGGAACTTTAATAAATCAGCAGTAAATAACTACTTTTTTGCGGCAGAATTTACTCCGGCAGAATTGGCCAAAAAGTAATTTGATTACTCCTTCGGATTACTTTTGTATGTGTACTATGTAATCTAGATTACACACACTTAGAAATGTAAATCAAATTACTTCTTACTCAATTCTGCCCTCCGCTCCGGTCTGCTGCCGCGGACACTAAAGTTACAATTTACAATGTGGGTCTTGTGGGAGTTACGACTGTTAGGAGCCAAAGTAGCCAAAGACTGGGTCTTTGAGAGTTGCGACTAGGGCTGCCAACCAAAGATCACAAATATGCGTGTGCGTGTGGACTGAGGGACCACTTATATTTCAATGGTGGTTGGTATGATGGTGTTTGGTGAAAATTTAGTAGTAGTAGAGTATTATTTTGTAGAAAAATCCTGGAATTTGTAAAGAATTCACTAAAAAGTTATACAGCCAAACGTGTGGTCCCTCAGTTCACACACTAAACCTTACACTTCTGGGCAAGTGTTTAATATGTTGGCTTATTTTAATGTTATAGATTTAGTAAAAACATATTTAAACGCATTGGTAATGACCGAAACGTAATTTGGCAATGATTATACACTTAAAAATCCTACTTTTTTGGTCCCTGAGGGACCACATATAATAACTAATAAATCGGTACATTCGTACAAAAAAAAAAGCGTTTCTCTTTGCAAACATTAGTAAAAATCGCAAGGAAGATTGTAAAAGTTAAAGGAAAGCACAACTATTAATTAATTTCGCCAAATTTATATTTGTTTGTGGTCCCTCAGTTCACACACTATGAGTTAATAAAATAATCAAAATCTCCTAAAATATAAACATTATTAAAAGGTTTCTCGTACTGAGGTTTAGTTAAAAAGCTTGACTACATAAATATATATTTTAACGTGGATTGATGGCGTACAATATAAAATAAATTGCTTTTTAACATTTCCTTAGCAAAGCGTTCATTAGGGTGACCACACAATGAAGCGTTTACTAACGTACGTGCCTCATTTTTAAATTCAACTTTTTAAATTTGCTTACTAATATCAAATGGACCAAGGAAAAACTGCATACAGCCAACTACATTATAGATTCTGTAAGCAAAATTATGAAATTAAAAACAAACTAGGTTTATGGTATCAGGTTTGGTGCGGTAAAACATGTATCTTGAATATGCTTGTCCTGCGTATTATGTTTAAAAAGTAAAAAGGCGGCAAATTAACTTGAATTGATGTGTTTGGTTTGTTATTGCTGTATTTGCAAATTAGCATTGTTTTTCAATGGATTTGTTATTTATACTCCTATTTTCCGGATTGTTGATCTGGTAAGTACCTCCATTAAGCAGCATTCTATTTTAATAGTATGGCCGTGTGGTGACGGCAGTAAGAATACATTTGTCATCACCCTAACTCCTCCTGCGGGTGTCGTAAAAGTCGACTAAGGGATTGAAGTGTCACTGATCATTATTTGATAAAAGAATGATGATGGGCAGCGGCGTCATCATAGTGGACACATTACTGCGATCGTCAATCCGCTTGCCTAGCGTGGCGATTATGAGCATTTATCTCCTAATGCGTCTATACGCATAGTTAATAGGAGAGGCCTACGGTGTACGTCCAGCAGTGGACTATCGTAGGCTGATGATGATGTATGGTTTGTCAGGTTTACAATCATTTGCTAAACAACTTTTCTGAAATAACTATTTAACAAACAACGATTCACAAACCTGTCATTTCCTAAAATGCTCATTTTATAAATAACTTCCTACGTGACAAATTGTCCTACATATATTACTAGCTTTTACCCGCGACTTCCTCTGCGTTAAATCTTTAGAAACAATATTTATATGCCTATGACCTTATTAAATTTCATCTAAATTCGTTTAGCGGTTTAAGCGTGAAGAGGAATCGCTCACTAATATTTCAAGTTCGGGTGCGCAATTGGGTCAATTTTCCTTAAATCGCGGATTCGACGGGATTAATGCCTAATGCTAATTTAACACAATGCTAATTTGCAAATACAGCAATAACAAACCAAACACATCAATTCAAGTTAATTTGCCGCCTTTTTATTTTTTAAGCATAATACGCAGGACAAGTATATTCGAGCTACATGTTTTACCGCACCAAACCTGATACCATAAACTTAGTTTGTTTTTAATTTTGTAATTTTGCTTACAGAATCTAAAATGTAGTTGGCTGTATTCAGTTTTTCCTTGGTCCATTTGATATTAGTAAGCAAATTTAAAAATGAGGCACGTCACGTTAGTAAACGCTTTCCATATTGTGGTCACCCTAATGAACGCTTTCCTAAAGAAATGTTAAGAATCAATTTATTTTATATTGTACGCCATCAATCCACGTTAAAATATATATTTATGTAGTCAAGCTTTTTAACTAAACCTCAGTACGACAAACCTTTTAATAATGTTTATAGTTTAGGAGATTTTGATTATTTTATTAACTCATAGTGTGTGAACTGAGGGACCACAAACAAATATAAATTTTGCGAAATTGATTAATAGTTGTGCTTTCTTTTAACTTTTACAATCTTCCTTGCGTTTTTTACTAATGTTTGCAAAGAAAAATGCATTTATTTTTTGTACGAATGTACCGATTTATTAGTTATTATATGTGGTCCCTCAGGAACCAAAAAAGGAAGACTTTTTAGTGTATAATCATTGCCAAATTACGTTTCGGTCATTACGAATGCGTTTAAATATATTTTTACTAAATCTATAACATTAAAATAAGCCAACATATTAAACACTTGCCCAGAAGTGTAAGGTTCAGTGTGTGAACTGAGGGACCACACGTTTGGCTGTATAACTTTTTAGTGAATTCTTTACAAATTCCAGGATTTTTCTACAAAATAATACTCTACTACTACTAAATTTTCACCAAACACCATCATACCAACCACCATTGAAATATAAGTGGTCCCTCAGTCCACACGCACACCAAATATGCGGTACATTAGCGAATAAATTGCGGGAGTTGGTTATAAAATGGGGGACGCATGAGAAAGTGTATTAAAGGATAAAAACCGTCCAAGTGCGAGTCGGACTCGTGCACAAAGGATTCCGTAGCAACAATTATGACAGACTTCTTACGAGTTTTCCTGTAAACTACTATACGTAAGGAACTATTTTCTGTAATTTTTGTCAAATATTTAGCCCTGTAGTTTCCGAGAACGGGGGTAGTCATTTTCGCCTATTTTTTTTTTAATAACTTCAATATTATTTATAGATCATACAATAATAAAAACATAAAAAAATATGGTCGCACTAAGTCCTCCATTTGAATGATGCAGTTTAATGTATTCATATTTTTATTTTAGTACTTCCAGTTTAGTATTCCCTGAAAAGCTGGACAATCGGCGTCCCGCGCGAACTCTTTGCGGGACGCATACTTTAGGGCCCCAGAAACGGGACTTCCCGCATATAGCGGGACAGTTGGCAGCCCTAGTTGCGAGTTGCGACATGCCTTGCACACCTAAACTGTGGAATGAACTGCCTTCGACGCTATTACCGGACCGTTCATTCAAACCTTCATGAAAAAAGCGTTCTCCCACCTGAAAAGCCGCAAGGCACTTGTGACCCTACTGGTGTTACATGTGGCCATAGGCGGTAGTCGCTTACGATCAGGCGTTCCGTATGCTAAGTCTGCTTGCCTCCTATTACGACTACATAATAAAAAAAAAAACCTCTTCGCTCCTTAAGGCTAACTAAAGGCATGGCCACGTTAGACGAATGTCGTGGCCAGTCACGGAAAAACTGTTTTCCCTGTTCTGTGTGACCAGTGGCCAGGCCCAAGAGTACTCGCGTGGCCCGGGGCATTGTACAAAACGTACAACTTTTTCTATGGGAAATAAATTTTGTAGAATTGTACGGATGTAAAGTTTTTTGGAATAGACCACAGGCGGCTAGTGGGAATCGTACATTATGGAAATGGGTCGGCTAGCGCGAGGATTATGTTGTGTGAGTGGTACTAAACTAATTGGCAGCTCCGGCGCCCCGGTTGTATTAGGTCGTTTGCAATACCTACTGGCATACTTACTGTTTTTTTTATGGAATAGGAGGCAAGCGAGCAGGGTCGCGTTTTATAAAGTTACAATTTTGCTGTTTGCCTCTCTTTCTAGCCAATAAGTGCGTGCGTTAGAGAGGCAAACAGCTAAATTGTAAAATGTAACTTTATAAAACGCGACCAAGACGTATCGCCTGATCGACGACGCTCTTGGATACCCGCAACATCCGTGAACGTGAAAACGCACTCTTAATTGGGTTACCGCAGAAATTATAAATAGGTATCCATTTTATAACATCTCCAATTTAACAACCAGGTAAATAAATTCTAAATCTGTAGATTCTAAACTTTGCCCCCTCTTTTGATACCCGCGACTTGTCATTTTGCGCTCCCCTTTGAAAGTCACTTGGGGGCGCGGCACTTATACACATTACAGTGACAAACTTCATTTTTAACCGACTTCAAAAAAAGGAGGAGGTTCTCAATTCGACTGAATTTTTTTTTTTTTTTTTTGTATGTATGTTACCTGATATCTCCGAGAATAGTGAACCGATTCTAAAATTTCTTTTTGTGATCGAACGTGTATTACCCCGAGATGGTCCCATTGGCACCAAGTTGGGGTCTGATGATGGGATCCTGGAGAAATCGAGGGATCTCTTCAAATGCTATAGGTACATGTATGGCGCTTTTGGTAATTTTCATTCATTTACAAGAATTTGCATTCAGAAAGTAGGATTTGAGGAAACCAATGATGGAAACAAATCGAGAATCTTGGAGAAACCGGTTGAAGTCGGTTTTTTAAATTTTTAATTTGCTTATTATAAGGAAAATTGTCGTTGCGGTGTTGCATAAATCATACAAACGGAAAAGTTGTGAAAAAACATGTTAAGGTGAATTCAGACAAATTGAAACTCGCTTGACTAACGACAAACATCAGGACGAAACGAAATGTGTTGTCATTTAGAGCAGGGGTCGGCAACCTTTTAGCATCCAAGGGCCACATAGTAGTTAACGAAATTGACGCGGGCCGCACTTTGTTAATATGTAGGTTTAGTTTGAAAAAAAATCACATTATCGGTTATCAATAAGGAAGAGTCGAATATAGCAATATACCTACTATTATGCAAATAACATCTTATCGACGATTTTTATTTTATTTTATCCGGTAATTAAAATTGTACTAAACCTTGCGACAATTCACGGGTTTCGGAAAATAAAAAAGTAGTTTATTAACGATATAACAATGGTGTTAGTAATTATTTTATGTTGGCGGCAAACAAGCACATGGACCGTCCGATAGTAAGCGAAACCGTAGCCTATGGTATGGAGGCCTGTGACGTCGGTAACAGTGATATTTTATAATTGTCACACTTGTAATTATGGTGAAATAAGCCACAGAAGGCTAACTGCGAACTTCAAAAATCGTAAATATCGAGTATCTGCCTCACCATCATCGATAACTGAATGGTATGATTTTCGAATATTGCGACAGGCCCTCCGGCAGAATTGGGCAAAAAGTAATTTGATTACTCCTTCGGATTACTTTTGTATATGTGTACTTTGTAATCTACACACACACATATAAATGTGAATCAGATTACTTTTTGCCCAATTCTGCTTCCGCTCCGGTCTGCTGCCTCGGTCACCGAAATTACAATGTAGGACTTGTGGGAGTTACGACTGTTACGAGCCAAAGTAGCCAAACACTGGGTCTTTCAGAGTTCCCACACGCACACAGCTAAACTGTGGAATGAACTGTCTTCCGCGGTATTACCGGACCGTTCATTCAAACCTTCATGAAAAGCGTTCTCCCATCTGAAAGGCCGCAAGGCACTTGTGACCCTACTGGTACTAGTATTCTCTGATCTGTGCTACTGGTGTTGCAGGTGGCCATAGGCGGTAGTTGCTAACGATCAGGCGATCCGTCTGCTTGCCTCCTATTACGAGTACATAATAAATAAAACCTGTTAGCTCCTTTAACCTTTAGTATACGTTACCGTCAAGCAATTCAATCAAAATTTAACTTTGACGGCTATTGCGTAAAGTCAAATTGTAATGGAGCAGATCTGCTACTAAACATACGAAAGGTTAAGGCTAATTAAAGGTCTGGCCAAGTGGCCACCTTAGACCAAAGTCGTGGTCAGTCACAGAAAAATAAACACTGTTTTTCCTGTTCTATGTGACCAGTGGCCAGGCCCTAAAAGCCGCGTGGTGGCATTCTACAAAACGGACAACTTTTTCTATGGGAAATAAATTTTGTAGAATTTTACGGAGGTAAAGTTTTGTGGAATAGGCCACAGGCGGCCATTGGAATCGTACATTATGGAAATGGGTCGGCTAGCGCGAGGATTATGTTGTGCGAGTGGTGCTAAACTAATTGGTAGCTCCGGCGCCCCGGTTGTATTAGGTCGTTTGCAATACCTACTGGCATACTTACTGTTTTTTTTATGGAATAGGAGGTAGCCGAGCAGACGTATCGCCTGATCGACAACGCTCATGGATATCCGCAACACCCGTGGTATTACAAGTGCGTTCCCGATCTTTAAGATGGGAATAGGTACGCTCTTTTTTTGAAGGTTTAAAGATCGTAACGTTTGCAATGTTAATTATTTAAGAGCCTTTCTACCACAGCTATGCCACATGTGGATGCGTTTGATATCCATCCACCAATCCACGGTTACGCATTTTACGGTGCATTCAGACCAAATTCATGACCTGAGCATTCGCTATTCTAACCCCCTACTCTACCAAATTTGATCGTTACACAAAACGTGATTCGTTGATTTCGTAGAGTGGGGGATAGAATAGCGAATGCTCGTTTGGTCTGAATGCACCTTTAGATGTTCTACGTTCCGACAATGTGAGTAGTGAATGTCAAACGCACCCACATAGCATAGCTCTGGTGAAAACGCACTCTTAATTGGATTATCGCAGAAATTATAAATAGGTATCCATTTTATAACATCTCCAATTTAACAACCAGGCAAATCTCTAAATCTGTAGTTTCTAAACTTTGCCCCCTCTTTTGATACCCGCGACCTGTCATTTTGCGCTCCCCTTTGAAAGTCACTTGGGGGCGCGGCACTTATACACATTACAGTGACAAACTTCATTTTAAGGAAAATTGTCGTTGCGGTGTTGCATAAATCATACAAACGGAAAAGTTGTGAAAAAACATGTTAAGGTGCATTCAGACCAAACAAGCATTCGCTATTCTAACCCCCTACTCTACGAAATTCGATCGTTACACCAAACGCGATTCAGTGATTTCGCAGAGTTGGGGATTGAATAGCGAATGCTCGTTTGGTCTGAATGCACCTTTAGATGCACGCAGGCGGTTACAGGTAATTTAGTGTGTTTTAAGGTGCACATAACAGTAGCTTAGTCTTAATTAATATAACCTACAGCTAATAGGTAACCGTATTCGGTTATGATTGCGACTTGCAATACACCTAAAATAAATCGTTGACACTCTAAATGACAGTACATTTCGTTTCGTCCTGATGTTTGTCGTTAGTCAAGCGAGTTTCAATTTGATCCACTTCTCAAAAATTATTGAATTAGTTACAGTCGAATGAGAATGCATACTTAACCATTAAATGCATAGTGATGTATATATCCATCATGTATTCTCGACTCTAATGACAACTTGTCAAAATTGAAATTTGAATTAATCTTTATCAAGGTCATCCGATTAAGGGTTAAGGCCAAGCCACACTGGATGAGTTTGCAGCCCGTGCGCGTGCGCATATTACGTGTCGTGCGCGTAGTAGCTTATGTAAATGTCATATTAGATGCCAAACCCGCGCACCATACTTGTGTGAGTGAGATACGACATGCCAGGGTAACTGTGCGGCCACTGGCCTACTACCGCGAAAATCGAGATTTCGAGGATTTTTCTCTGTCACTCAAACGATGGCGTCATTAGAGTGAGAGAGACAAATCCTCGAAATTCACGAATTTCGTATTTCGGTAGGGCCGCTGGAGCAATGTGGCCGCACGAAGATGGAATGGAATGTGTCCATACTGTACGTTAGTACTATTTATTATTATCAAACTGACCTGTCGCCGGTAAAGCGCGCTGCCTGGTCGACCAGCTCGAACCTGGAGTCCTTGTACCCCCAGCCCCACCATTTCAGCAGCTCTTGTCTGGAACAAGTTCACATATGGGATAAAGCGAAAAATATCGATCGAGTTAGTATCTACGTGTATCAGATCGGTCACCTCGCCAAGTCGCCACACATTTATTATGGCGCTTGTACACATTGGCCCAGTGCAGGTAAATCTAAGGGATGCCGTAAAAAGGGTGTTTTTTTTAGAGGTATGGAACTTTGAAATGGAATAAAACAAAGTTGTTATTTGCCACTCCAACGAAGACGTCATTAGAGTGACAGAGACAAATCCCCGAAATTTACGAGCTTCGGTGTTCGCGGTAGCAGGCCAACGGCCCTACCGCGATAAACAAAATTCGTAAAATTCGGGGATTTTCTCTGTCACTCTAATGGCGTCTTCGTTTGTGAGACCGAGACAAATCCCCGAAATTTACGAGTTTCGGTGTTCGCGGTAGCCGGCCAGGCCCTAAATGTGATAATCGAAGTGTCGAGTCCTGTGTGAGTAGGTAGTAGGTACCAAGTTACCAACCTCACATAAACCATAGCAGAATGTACTTACGATATAAAATTATTTTCTTCTAACACTCTCGTTAGTAAATTCCGTACTTACCTCCCTTGATGCACAATGTACTGTACCATTCCGGAATTTAACAAGGTCCTACATGTATGAAACATTCATGAATTCAGAGATCGGACAAATGTGCGTTATTGTTTGCAAGAATATGGACATGACTCCAAAGTTGATTGAATAATTAATCATATAATCATTTTTAGAAAATTTCCTATTTTGTAACTGTAAAAGCTTTGTAAAAATAGTCACCAAGCATTGAAATCGAATTTCAAGAAATTTTTCGTTTAATTATTCATTTAATCAACTTTGGAGTCATGTCCATATTATAGCGAACAATGATGCACATTTTATCCGATCTCAGTTCAGTCAAGTGCAAAAAGAATCCGCTCATAAATATGTTACGACGTTCTTATTACACAGAGTTAGAGTGCACTGGGACATATTTTTGAACATTTTCGTGTACACCTTATTTTGTCTTTGACTGTTCATGATTCACACCTTATACCTACCTACCTACTTATCTTTGAAAACTGCAATGTTGACTGATTAAGTACTTTTCGTTGAAGAATGTTTCAAAGGATTATGACACATTTATTTTATTGTATGAGCTGGGTGTATTGTATGACAAATGCAGATGTTGCTCGAGGTTGTGTCAAATGAGCTGCTGCCGCGTTATTTACGCGGACTTACTTTAATTCCTATTCATCCCGCTCGTACCTACAATTGATATTCTTGAAAATCGGTTCACGAGACTCGGAGATATGGAGTAACAAAACATATGAATATACAACAAAAAATCTGTCAACTTGTGAACCAGAGTCAGTTAAAACAAGCAGCAGCCTGCGTCCCTACCGCTAACTTCGAAATCCGCAAACGGGGATTTTACTGTCACTCTAATTACTCTAATAACGCCTTCGTTAGAGTGACAGGTGCGATTTCGGTGTCCGCGGTAGCACAGAATGGTGAGCGTCAGGATGACTGACCAAAATAGCGGATCAGTGTTAGAGTACCATCATAATTTACTACCTATTTGCTACTATTTACTACCTATGTTCACATATTTGCTACCTAAGTTTAAAAAAAGAAATCAATTTAATTAAGTGGGCAGTCATTCTGACGTCAGGATGACTGCCCATATTTAGTATTTCGTGGTTAGACCCTACATTTTGCAACTTTCTATGTACTATGATTTACTACCTATTTGCTACCTAAGCATATATTTTTTCCAGATTTTTTAGTCAAAAAATGACGATTTTATAAGCATTTCAAATTCTGAACAAAAAAAAATTTGTTAGAGTACCATCATAATTTACTACCTATTTGCTACTATTTACTACCTATGTTCACATATTTGCTACCTAAGTTTTAAAAAAGAAATAAACTTAATTAAGTGGGCAGTCATTCTGACGTCAGGATGACTGCCCATATTTAGTATTTCGTGGTTAGACCCTATATTTTGCAACTTTCTATGTACTATGATTTACTACCTATTTGCTACCTAAGCATATATTTTTTCCAGATTTTTTAGGCAAAAAATGACGATTTTATAAGCATTTCAAATTCTGAACAAAAAAAAAATTGTTAGAGTACCATCATAATTTACTACCTATGTTCACATATTTGCTACCTAAGTTTTAAAAAAGAAATAAATTTAATTAAGTGGGCAGTCATTCTGACGTCAGGATGACTGCCCATATTTAGTATTTCGTGGTTAGACCCTATATTTTGCAATTTTCTATGTACTATGATTTACTACCTATTTGCTACCTAAGCATATATTTTTTCCAGATTTTTTAGGCAAAAAATGACGATTTTATAAGCATTTCAAATTCTGAACAAAAAAAAAATTGTTAGAGTACCATCATAATTTACTACCTATGTTCACATATTTGCTACCTAAGTTTTAAAAAAGAAATAAATTTAATTAAGTGGGCAGTCATTCTGACGTCAGGATGACTGCCCATATTTAGTATTTCGTGGTTAGACCCTATATTTTGCAACTTTCTATGCACTATGATTTACTACCTATTTGCTACCTAAGCATATATTTTTTCCAGATTTTTTAGGCAAAAAATGACGATTTTATAAGCATTTCAAATTCTGAACAAAAAATTGTTAGAGTACCATCATAATTTACTACCTATTTGCTACTATTTTACTACCTATGTTCACATATGTGCTACCTTAGATTTAAAAAAGAAATAAACTTAATTAAGTGGGCAGTCATTCTGACGTCAGGAATATGTTAGTATTGTTACGTCAGGGTAGTAAATTATGATGGTACTGTAACAATTTTTTTTTGTGCAGAATTTTAAATGCTTGTAAAATCGTCATTTTTTGCCTAAAAAATCTGTAAAAAATATATGCTTAGGTAGCAAATAGGTAGTAAATCATAGTACATAGAAAGTTGCAAAATATAGGGTCTAACCACGAAATACTAAATATGGGCAGTCATCCTGACGTCAGAATGACTGCCCACTTAATTAAATTTATTTCTTTTTTAAAACTTAGGTAGCAAATATGTGAACATAGGTAGTAAATTATGATGGTACTCTAACAATTTTTTTTTGTTCAGAATTTGAAATGCTTATAAAATCGTCATTTTTTGACTAAAAAATCTGGAAAAAATATATGCTTAGGTAGCAAATAGGTAGTAAATCATAGTACATAGAAAGTTGCAAAATGTAGGGTCTAACCACGAAATACTAAATATGGGCAGTCATCCTGACGTCAGAATGACTGCCCACTTAATTAAATTGATTTCTTTTTTTAAACTTAGGTAGCAAATATGTGAACATAGGTAGTAAATAGTAGCAAATAGGTAGTAAATTATGATGGTACTCTAACAAATTTTTTTTTGTTCAGAATTTGAAATGCTTATAAAATCGTCA
>JALPQI010025528.1:0-18127 GCA_025490895.1 Thaumatotibia leucotreta
ATCGCAGTAGTGTGTCTACTATACACTATGATGACGGTGCTGCCCATCATCAATATTCTATCAAAGAATAAATAAATAATTTGTATATGTAAGAATGGTAAATTGGTCAGTAATACTTAAAACCCTTAGTCGGCTCTTGCGACACCCGCGGGAAGAGTTGTGTTGTGTCATTTCCATATCCATGGAATAACGAATAACGAACGAATTAAGATACCCCCGCTCAGATATTTATGAGTTATGAGTTACCTGGCATCCGATGTATCTGGCGATTTTTAATATTTCGAAAACACACCTCATACGGTACAAAAATATTTACGATTCTGCAAGCGAACTTGGAAATATCAGTATTCAAAGCTTCAAGATATCATCGATTCCAGCGTTTACCTTGATATGGAAACATTTTAAAATTGTATTCAGTAGCCGTACCATGACTTTGCAAGTATCGGTAACGTTACTAAACGTTAGGTTTTACTTGATACGTGAAGCAGCAGTGTTATTCACTAATGAAGCTGTGTCAGCGCTGCGGCAGCGTCGAGCCTAAAAATGGTATTCACTAATGTACTTTAAACGACACTAGTGCTCGGCGACGAATGCGGCGTGAGCTGGAACTGGTCGAGAGTTTAACGTTTAGTTTACGAACTTCATATTCTCTAAAGAAAAACAGCGCCCGCAACCTCGCTCACAGCCTCGATTCCTAATGTCAAATCAAACAGCTAGGATTTTAGACAAGGCTGTCTCGTTGACGAACGCAGCGTCGAATGTGTGAATAAGAGAATAGCATAGCAGGCCATCGCGCTCGCTCCAATATGTCAGTGTGAGCGCGGTAAAATGCATTACTTATCGATTAAAACCTAACGTAAGCGGGAAATACCAGTGCGTAACATGTTAACAGAGAATATTTATTTGTATCACGATAATTTGCTCAGATAATAAATCTACATAAATTATTGTCATGTGTTTTGGGAGAGGGGTTTGTAAGTTTTGTTAAATAGCATTTATTTTATAGGACAATATAAAAATTTCTCAAAATTGCAAATTTTATTAGTAGTAAGCGTCTTGTTATCTTCTAGAGTAAGTGTGTGTTTTCGCTGGCAGTCCCAATAGATGGCACCTCAGTACAAGTATGAATGTCACATATTGGTTCATTGAAAATATTAACACTTAGTCCTAATAAAAGTCAGCCTGTCTTAAGCTTGATAAATAAAGAATTTAGATTTTTAAATTTATTGAAATAACTTAGATATAAGCTAATTTCCAATTTCAAAGTTGGTATATGAAGCATATTATTTAGTCCTTCTTAAAGTCAGGGCTTTGCACCATAATCTATTATAAGTAAGTTTGATTTTCCTTCTGAAATTTGAATTGACTAGACATGTTATTTCCGTGGACCTTTCATTTATCATCGTTTTAATGCCCTAATCGTTGATTTTATCTTATCGATGGCAACTTAAGCTATGATGACGAGTATTGGTACAGCGTCGGGTACTAGTACCTACATTACCTATTCTTTACTTTCCAGCTCATGGTACGGCTACAGTTAAAGAAATTCAACGTTTGTGAAGCTTCCATCCTAACATGTCGGAATAAAATGGAATGTTTAGACTAAAAGCACTCATATTTTTAGTAGCGTTGAGAGGTTCAACATTAAAATGTGTTTTCTGACCTTATTTTTCACCTATATGCCCTTCAGACGTTGTTTGACGTAAATTTTACTACAGTTTTTAGTTTACTTTTCTCTAGACGCGCTTTTTAATAATGGACTAAGTAAATGATATTGGATTAGATGCTAAAAGGGTAATTTTAACCACTGTAATTTTGAAAAGTCCAGGGTTTCGAAATAGCACGTACCTTAGGGTCGATTGCAAAAAAATACATAGAAACAGTATATTTTGATTATTAGTTCCAGTTTTTGTCAATAAAAATTAATATGTAATTGGAATTTTATATTTGCTGCGGCACCCTTTGTGTGCGAATCCGACTCTCATTTGGACGGTTTTGTCAGTGTCGCAGCTATGCTCGTTCATCGTCGTCGAAATCCTCTATTATCTCAAAGTGACATCCCGTCATGTCCATTTTTCCACCCTGTTTCCCTGTTACTGTGTCTAGTCTAGACAGTATTTCGTTATTCGCGATACGTTGAGCAGTTTTTGTAGTGCAGTCTCGTGCATAATTGCAATGCTTATGTCAAAGCTTATATAGTTCAAACAGACGGGCAAATTGGCATCATTGTTAGTAAAAATATGGACATAATTCCAAGATTAAATGGATGATTGAATTAGAGTCAATAAAGTAGGTATGTGTGATCGACAATGTTGGCATCGAAATTGTCCACGAGTACAGTCAAGTGCAAAAATAAGTATCGAAAGAATCCGTTCATAAATATGTTACAACGTTCTTATTACACAGAATTAGAGTGCACTGGGACATATTTTTGAACGTTTTTGTATACCACTTATTTTGTCTTCGACTGTACATCTGTGTGAATATATGAGCGTTCTAACCGCCTAATTTTGGTGGCATCATTTTTGCCAAAGTTTCTAAACGTCCTTCCTTGAAATGACAAAGTAGCTGGATACTCACCCACCTACAGTATGCTTAGAACATGATTGGTATGTCAGTATATCGCCGCGAGATAGATTTTCTATCTTTTACTAACTATATGAATAAAAGAGGAATGTATAGTCTATCTCGCGACGACATATTGTCGCACTAATGTGCTAAGCCTGCAGGCATCGTTCAGCTAGGCAGAAACAACTTCGATAAGGAAGCTAATAGAAGAATTTAGCTGGACTGATCAGCATATGGGAAGCTTCATCATATCTTCGAGTCATCACTGCCTCAGTGAATTGAGTCCAGGGTTTTCGACCAGTGCATCCTTCCGGTCTTCACTTACGGGGCCGAGACGTGGACTCTTAAAAGGTCTCGTTCACAAACTCCAAGTCATTCAGCGAGCTATGGAAAGGGCTATGCTTGGAGTAGGACAAAATCCGGAACCAGGATTTCCGACTGAGAATTAAGGTCACCAACATAGCAACTAGGGTAAGCAAAGTGGCAGTGAGCGGGACATGTTTGTCGAAGAGCCGATGGCCGATGGATCAGACCAGTCTTGGGGTGGAGACCGCGAAAGGCTCATTCGGTGGACCGCCGATCTGAAGAAAGTGGCGGGAAGTGGTTGGATGCGGAGAGCTGAGGACCGAGTATGGTGTCGCGAATTGGGGAAGGCCTATGTCCAGCAGTGGACGACTGTCGGCTGATGATGGCTTGTGATTTAGTTATGGTTGTTTTCTATACCCCTGTGTAGGTATACGTACTTTCGATATCAGTTAAAAGTTTTCTGATATCTCTCATATTTACGGAATTATGGCCTGTGAACACTTATCGATTACACCCTTTAAATTATAGTATCTATATTGTATCGAACATCGAACCTAGGACTCGTTCTCTAGTCACTACCAATTACATTCTTCAAATTCAAAATTCGAAACACTGTCATGCAGTCTCATTGGCCGAGCTCCCACAGCTCCGCTCCGCTCCGCGTCAGTGGAGCCGCACCCTTAAATTCTCTGAACACTCCTTTAGTTGCCAAAACGATGCACAAATGCGTGTTCAGATAATTATGAGCGCTCCCAACGCAACGATATATCTGATGGCGACCATGCGACATGGGGAAAAATACGAAATAAACTCCTATCCCCCATTCGTCTAAATGTCATACCTTTATTATCTAACTTCCCAAGTAAAAGGCACAATACAACTTTCCGGGCGTTTGTGCGAACACTCGATTCGCGATTCATCGTTTTCAGTCGATTGGTCTTTTATTGCTTCGGTAGCATTTTTATCATTTCGCCAAATAAGTTTTCCACACTGTTCGCTAGTGGCCGGGAGATTGTACATGTATGTACATATATTTTAAGACCGGCGCGGTACTAAGTACATACATGACTAGACTCTAACGCCAAATCCTTAGAATGTTGCAATAGGCTAGGAGATGTAAGAAATAGTATATGGAGCGGAGGGGGTCATAATAATTCCCACATACGAGTAGACCAATTTTTTTAGTTCTGCCACCATGTCTTTTTAACATACTAAAAGAAGAGAAAATTTGAAGTAGGACAAGCAAGTTTTTTTCGCAATCGTAAAAAAATTCATTCATTCCAAATTTCATTTGGAATCAGAATCATCGCAAGGTAAGCCAATGTTACGCAGACGTATATTTCGCATAATATTATCATGTTCCAACCTAACCCTACCTAGTTTTCACCAAATGAAAATTGGGCCAAATAAAAGTTGGCATAAATAATGATTTGGTAAAATGTTGGTATGCCAACATGAACATGAAGTGAATCATCTGCCATAAGTTGGTTGGGAAGTAAAATTAGGCGAAAAATATTTCTGCGAAATAGCAGTAGGTACTCTCTAGCACCCCACATTTTGTTTATTTATCCATGTGTAAAGTAACTATGTAGTTTAATATCCGTCGAACAGAGCAAAAGACATGGAAGTTCTTTTTCATCACACTTGCTCGCAAATGCTGATTTTATAAGCAGGCATGCATGAACGTAATGAGCTATATTATGCCCATGGTCGTAATGACTTTTTTTTTTTCATACAACATCGCCGCCCGCTGCCCACGCCGGCGCGGGCGGCGGCGGCGCGCGCTGCGCCGGGACTTCTGTTATAAAAATGATAAAAAGACATCCCTGTTTTTGAGAAATGATTTAGACCATTTTAGAGTAGTTTTGAGAAAATATATTGTTTTATTTACTTTTTTGCCTCACAGGTGTGATGAAAAACATTGTGTGTGCCACGGGCGGTACAAGAATTATTTCTTATTTATCGCCCTTAATATACATTGTGTAATGTACTATTGTACAATATTTTGTTCCTTTCGCAGTAACAATCAATTATGAAAACCACTAGGTTGCAGGCACTATCAGATATATAGTAGCGTCAATAGCGTTCAAAAATATCTGAACACGACTTTATCGCTATAAAGATAGAGGCATGTTCAGATATTTTTGAGCTCTCCGGACACTACGATATATCTGATGGGGACTCTATTATGACCAGAGATCGGACAAATCTGCGTCATTGTTCGCAATAATGTGGATATGACTCCAAAGTTAATTAAATGAATAATTAAACGAATAATTTCTTGAAATTTGATTTCGAAGCTTTAAGGTAGTTTACAAAGGTTTTCATAGTTACCGGTGCCAAATAGATAATTTTCTGAAAATGATTAAATTATTAATTATTCAATCAACTTTGGAGTCATATCCATATTATTGCGAACAAGGAAGCACATTAAATTTGTCCGATTTCCGATTATGACAAAGTTCAATAAAGTATCGTATCGTACACATATTTTCCCCAATGCCATTAGAAATGAAATAGAGAAAGAAAGATTCGCAGAGTAAGTTAAGAAAAGGTTCAATCATTGAGCCAACTATCAGAATTCAAAGGAATCGGCATAAAGCGTTCTGAATATCAACTAGAAGAGGCTGACACAGTACACCATTCTTAAACAGTACGGCACACCCGGTACTTATGATAATGGCAATCGCAATTTTTTTTTCAATAGACTTCAAAAAACTAGGAGGTTCGCAGTTCGACTGTACACATTATGTTTTTTTTTCATGTTTGTCAGACTTTCGACTTTTGGACCCACGGATCAAAAGTTAGACAAGCAGGAGAATAACCCGCATTTTTTTTTATTATGTTATCTTCAAAAATATTGACTTATTATTATTACATAAGTATGTAGTAAGTAGGGGAAGCCACTTAAAATAGTACATTACAACAACAAGTGCGAAAAACAGGAACTCGTGTCGATTTAAAACACTCCCTATCGGTCGTGTTTTAAAACATCGCCACTCGTTTCGAATTTCGTTTTTGCACGTGTCTCGTACGACGTTTTTTAGTACCCACTTCTCGCACTAGAGCCTAAAAAAGGCATTTGTATTAAAAATAAAATCTTAATTTTAGTTCTACCACTTTGTTGGCGGAATTAATATTTGTATAAGTATCTGTAACCAAATTAAAAATTTCTAGTAAGAACGGTCACTGAGGCATGCTGCGGACAGACAGACGGACATAGCGAAGCTATAAAGGTTCCTAGATTACTATGGAACCCAAAACTGCAATTTCATAGCGAACAACCCAATATAAAATGAAAATTCTACTGTTGTAAAGCTTTTACTGCGTTACGCCCGTCAGATGAAAGCTTTGAGTCAATTTAAAGTTGGGCGGAAGCCACGGCCCGATTCCACCATCAGTCAGATATATCTAGACGGCCGCGGTTCTCAAAAATATCTGAACATATACTTTTAAGTACCGTAAACCGGGGTTACTTTGATTTTCGGGTCGACTTTGATAACAACTTCCGCCGACTACAAAATTGCATGTTTTAATGAATCGAAAAATTTATTAGCATTATTTTTGTTACTATTAGCTACACTAACAATTGCTTTACTACATAGAACCCAAGTACCAGCGCTATGCTATCATTAATATCATTATCGTCTAGAAAAAAATGTTATTTTTAGTACGGAGTACTGATTTTTATGGCTTCAAATCTTTGACTGTACATTAATCTGAAATTAATATACGAGGATTTTAATTGCTTTACGGTAATGACAGTTTATTTGTAAGTATGAAAAAATACAATTTCATTTTTATACCTATAATTATCTGCGCAACCAGGGAATCTATGAGTTGGGTTGTCATTGGTCATCTATTTATACGTGGTGAAATTGATATAATAATAAGTTTAAAATATAACCCTAGATTTTTTTATTTTTTTGTACCTTATCTCAAAGGGGATACTATTTTAGATTAATCGATTATGTGGAACGGCACATATACTGAGAAATCTAAATTTTTGCTACATTTTAACTTATCATAAGGAGATTATTAGAAAAGGCTGATTATCTCTGCGATTAAAAGGCATTTAAAGATATTATACTTTTGTACCTGCATAAATTAAGTTCTTGTATCATATTTAATTTAAAAAAACTTGTAAACCGCCTAAACTTATTAATTTCTATAATTTTGTATGGGATCAAAGTAACCCCACCGCATTAAAAATACATATAACAAAAAGAAGTACTGAACCGATTTTTATTTTTTTTATTTTTTACGTACTTTTTAGGTGGGTTAATTTCAATTTGCAGCAAAAACAGAAGTGGTATCAAAGTAACCATCAAAGTGGTAAAAGTAAAATTCTCAATATAACTTTGATCACGTTGTTTTTATTTTTTATTTCGTTAAATAAAAGTCCTAATTTTTTTTTATTTCGCAGGTTGATTCCTGAGAAAAACCCGATTATTATTTCTTAATTTAATTTTTTTACGTTCATTAATCTCATCAGATAATGCATCCAAGTTGTTCATCCAAATGTTCAAAATTGATCAAAGTAACCCCGGTTTACGGTAATTAATTGAATCGGGCGGTACTTTGCGGAAGTCCATATTAAGGCACTCGCCCGGCGGTGATAGCTGGGCGAGTATCGCCGTGTCTCTTTTTGTGAAACGGGACTGCGTATCTTTTGTTCGTGTTTATAGCCGATAGTTCATAGCTTAGTAGCTCGCGGTGAGACCAATGCCTAAAGGATGAACATTGAACAATATTACTTTGCTCTTCCGCGATACAGAACGTGTAGTTAAATACATACTTTTAGCCCCTTATTCACCAAAACTTACAATGCGTATAGTATCATGTTTTGTTATTTCTTATCAACCGCGAATGCTAAATTAGCAGATAAGGATAAACGATATGGGCGTTTATGATTAAAGGCATTAGGTGTGAAGACAAAAGATATACAGCGTGTTACACCACCCACTGAAAACCTTGAACGGGGTGATTTGTAATATAATATTAATTTAAAACATAATATTTGTAAAAAGCAGAGATTTATTTGCACAAGGAAAACAAGGAATACAGAATTTCAAAGCGACATTGTCAGTTACTTTTTAAATGCGCTATCGGCCAGGATTAACAAAGAGGTGACATAAAATGTTAAACCTCTAACACGCCCTCTTAATCTTGGACGATATCTAGCAAGTCTTGAACAAATGACTTATGCTTGCAATACACTAATGCTTTTGTTAACACATCAGCAGTCATTTGTTCAGTTGGCATATAAACTAGTTCAATAATCTTATTGTCTATAGCCTCACGAATATAGTGATACCTAATGTCCACATGCTTAGAACGTTTATGGAAAACCGGATTCGTTGCAAGCTTTGCAGCAGACTGGTTATCACTATACAGAGTTACAGTATCACTCAGACCTGTCAACTCAGCAAGAACCGCACGCACATATACCGCTTCTTTAGCAGCTTCAGATAATGCTATATACTCCGCCTCGGTAGATGAGAGTGAAATACAAGATTGTTTGTAACAACCCCAAGTAATAACATTTCTACCCATCTTAAATATATATCCCGTGTATGATTTACGATCTGCCCCGTTAGCCCAATCAGCGTCAGTAAATCCAGATACACGAATTTTATCATTTACAAGACTTTTCTTGTACACAAGACCTAAATTCATTGTGCCCTTCAAGTAACGCAGCACACGTTTGGCTGCAGCAAAATGTTCCGCTGTGTAGCAGCTGTTATACTGACTTAAAAAACTTGCAGCAAATGAAATGTCAGGTCTAGTGGTCACAGATAAGTACATCAAGCACCCTATCAATTCCTGATATGGTAGGCTACTGTCGTGGGTAGCACTGTCAGAAAACTTCAGACCTACATCTAAGGGCGTCTTAGCTACTTTACATTCTTTCATACCGAAACGTTCAAGCATCTTTTCGATATAATTTTTCTGACTCAGTTTCAACTCACCACGAGTGCGATCTACCTTAATACCTAGCATTTGTTTAATCTCACCCAAATCTTTGATTGTAAAATGAGATTTAAGGGACGTTTTCAGCTTAACTGCAAGCTCGTCACAATCATAAAAAATGAAAAAATCATCTACATAAAGTGCGATAATAATGGTTCGCTTACCCACTCGGCGACTGAAGATACAGCTCTCATGTTTGCTCTGCGTAAACTTCTCTGCGAGTAAAACTTGCTTTACCTTGTCGTACCAGGAACGAGACGCCTGCTTTAATCCGTACACAGCTTTCTTGAGTCTGTAAACTTTACTTTCATCACCAGGCTTTATAAAACCTTCTGGTTGCGACATGTAAATCTCGTCACTCAAGTTACCATTCAGGAAAGCAGTTTTAACATCGAGATGATCTATCTTCAGGTCTAACTCGACTGCAAGAGAGAGCAGCATTCTCAACGAACTATGTCGTACAACAGGAGAGTACGTATCCATATAATCAATCCCAAATTTCTGGGTGAACCTTTTAGCAACCAATCGCGCTCTATAACACGCTATCTTCCCATTAGCGTCGCGTTTGATTTTGAACAGCCACCGATTTTTGACAATATTCTTATCCGCCGGTCTATCAACAAGCTCCCAAGCATCATGCTTATCAAATGAATCAATTTCATCCTGCATAGCTTGTCGCCACAGTTTGCCATCACTCGATTGCAAAGCCTCCTTAACAGTTGTCGGCTCACATGCCTCTACCTCGAGCGCGGACATTGTCTTTGGTACTCTTGACCGTAAATAATAGGGAGATCTACTATCAACATCAGCAGGTTGTTCCTGTGTGTCAGTAGAAGAAGTTGGAGCCTGTCCGTCCGCCTCAAACTGATCCTCTACATTTGGCTGCGTTCGTATCTCCGCCTCAAGTTCAGCTTCAGGTCCAACTTCAGGCTCATTATCATTGTGGTCTTCAACAGTAGCGTCGTCATCACATGTGGGGAAGAAAATTTCAAATGATCGCTTACTGGTGGCACCTGGAAAAATTGTTTCATTGAAAACAACATCACGACTACGAAAAACTTGCTTTTTCGCCAAATCGTAAAGCCTATACCCATTACATTCATAGCCGAGAAAAATACAACGCTTGCTTTTTGGCTCCAGCTTATTCCGCTTCACATCATCGATGTGAGCATAAGCTTCACAGCCAAAAACACGCAAGTTTTTCAAACTAACCTTTTTACCAGTCCAGGCCTCTTCAGGAGTTTTTCCTGAAAGTCGTTTTGAAGGTGATACATTAATTAAATACGCCGCTGTACCTGCAGCTTCAGCCCAAAATTTATGGTCAAGGTTTGACGTGTACAATAAACATGTTACTTTTTCTAGAAGGGTCCTGTTAAGCCGCTCCGCCACACCGTTCTGTTGAGGGCTATACGGCACAGTCACCTGGTGGATAATCCCCTTACTTTTAAAGAAAATATCTAGATCCTTATTCACATACTCGGTCCCATTGTCCGACCTCAGAGCTTTAACTTTATCGCCAGTTTGAGTTTCGACTAGGTTAATAAAGTTTTTAATGTATTGACTCACCTCGCTTTTGTGCTTCAGGAAATACACAAACACCTTCCTCGTATGATCATCCAAGAACGTCAGGATGTACTTCTTGCCTCCGAGCGAATTCACCGGCAATGGGCCACACAAGTCGGTATGGATTAAATCCAACCGCTTTGCAGCAACAGACTTCTCAGGATTGCTAACAAAAGGAAATCGCACTTGCTTTCCTTTCAAACAAACCTCACACGCAACATCTTTACAAGGGTCGTCCTGAAAATTAATATCATTAGCAAGTCCCTGCCTCAAAAGCTTCATATTGTTGCCACTTAAATGGCCAAGGCGCTGATGCCAAGTTGCAGTGCTAATAGTAACATTCGCCCTTAGATTGCAAGTCTGAAGTTTGTAAGCACCTCCTATGTCATGTGCCCGTAGTAAAACATCATTCGGCATAAAAATTGTACAACCATTAGTATCAAAAGTTACAGAACTACCATTTTTAATCAATTGAGAAACAGATATGAGATTTACAGACAATTTAGGTACATACAGCACGTCAGTCAACATCGCACAATTCGACAACTTAACATTACCTGTACCTGAACACTGTAATTTGTCTCCACTAGCAATAGTGACGTATCCACCGTGCGATCTAAAGTCAGTCATCAAATCGCGCCTGCTAGTCATACAATTTGTAGCTCCCGAATCCACATACCACCAATTCTCAGAGTCCGCTCCAACGCTATATGCCGACAAAGCACAGTTCCCTAGACAGCCAGCCTCGTTCCGACAGTCTTTCTTCAGGTGTCCTTTTTGCTTGCATTTCCAGCACCACGGTTCTCTTTTACGGCCAGGGGTATCCTTTCCTTTGTTCTCAGTCTTGTGCTGTTGCGCTTTTCTCGTCCCGGAGTCACTCGAATTAGCACCTTTTCTTATCGAAGACAAGCATTCATTCCAATCTCCACGAGTAGTCCATCGTTGGTCTTGCAGCAATTTCGATTTGACAAAATCGGCCGTGATGGCGGCCCCAGAATGCTCAAGTGCCATGATCATGGGCTCGTACTCCGTCGGTAAACCTTTAAGCATCAACGCACCCAGAAACTCGTCATCAACAGGTTTATCCATATTTTTCAATTGCTGTGCTAGCGATAAAACTTGGTTGACATAAGCTTCCATGCTGTTGAAGTTTTCTAGTTTGACAGCGCACAAGTTCTGGAGTGTTCTCACCCTTGAACCGAGACCTTTATCATCATACGCACGTTCCAGCGCATTCCATGCGTCTTTTGCCGTTGCCGCCGACATCAAATGTGAGAAACAAGACTTTTCGACGCTCAAACAAATTTTCGATTTTGCTTTTTCGTCAGATCGTTTTCTCACCTCGGACTTCGTTGTATCATTTGCATCGTAACCGCAAATAGAATTCCATAAATTGTCGTGTATCAAAGCATTTTTCATAACAAATTTCCATTCGACGTAATTTTCACGTCCACGTAATTTTTCGTGCGAGAAATTATTACAATTACTTTCCGACATATTTATCACAACAACACTATTCACGCGGAACCATAACCTAATATAATATTAATTTAAAACATAATATTTGTAAAAAGCAGAGATTTATTTGCACAAGGAAAACAAGGAATACAGAATTTCAAAGCGACATTGTCAGTTACTTTTTAAATTCGCTATCGGCCAGGATTAACAAAGAGGTGACATAAAATGTTAAACCTCTAACAATTTGGTAGGTTATACTGAACAACTTTTACTATGAAATGAAAATCTTTATTAAAAACACCAGGTATCCAAATAAAAGTAATAAAAATAATAAAATCCTTACGCTAATGTTAGTAAAAATATAAACTTAAAATAAAAATCTTACACTATCATTAGTAAAATACATAATGCTCATTGGATCTAACATGCATTAGCATCCAATGAGCAATAAGAGGGCTATCCCGATCTGCAATCACCCTCAGGAGAGTGTTGGAGCTGTCCCTCACGCGCTGCCACAACGACGCCACCCTCTTAAGCAGGCCATACACGTAAGGGTATACCTGACAGGTTTGCCTGTACAGGTCAACTGTTCAGGTAAACCGGAGCGTGTATGTTACAGAACAGGTTTTTACACAGTTCTGTAACATACACGCTCCGGTTCCGTTCCCGACGCGCTGCAGCGCCAAGGCAGCCCCAACAAACCCCTGAAGGCATTGTTATATTGAACACGCAGAGCACTAAAAGTCCTTTTGGTATAGTTGCTCCACAGGTTACGTGTACAGATATTGGCAGTAAGTTTTAAACAATGTTAATTTCACCTCTTGGGAACAACGCGAAAACCTGCGAGACAACATATTGCCTCTAACTGATAGTTCTCTGCGTTCTCTTTCCATGTTATCATCATCTTTAAGAGTGTCAGTGTTCCAGAAACTATGGAGCTAACCCAGAAATCTCGAAAAAAATTTTGGCTCCTTCTTACAAAATCTCGTTATCGATCTGTCACAATGTATGAAAAAGACTTTTATTTTTGATTTCGTGATTGGCCCCATTTTAAAAGTTGTTCAGTATAGTCTACAAAATCACCCCGTTGAAGGTTCAGTAGATGGTGTCATAACACTCTGTATGCTTTTTCTAGGAAAATAATGACATACCGACACCTACTACGTATACTGGTGCAAGTGACATTTTTACTATTTTCGTTTTTTTGCATATTTGGGTTCAAAATACTTATATCTACAGGCTATAAAATTTTTGTGGCGAAATTGCCGCCAGTTTTTGAAATAAAGTGGCGTATACTGATATAACTAACACCTTTTTTTTGGTTCGAACGTCGTATACTGAGCTAAGTGACTTGTACCACTATACGCAGTACACTTATCGCCGCGGGCGGAAATTATACCAGTATGCGCGCGCAACACTCTAAAATCTACACATAAAAGTAGGCTCTATTGCTTATTATTTAGCAATATTGTTGTTATTTGATTAGTTGTTATGTTAAATGAAATGAATTAGGTACCTATGCTTAACCTACCTACCTAACTAAATATAAAAAAATAGTAGATTACTGCTTGCCAGCTAAGCTAATATAGATAGCTGAATATTAGCAAGGCTGAATACGAATACGAATCTGGCCAGCAATTAGGTAGTTTGTTTTTCAAATATGTAATAACATAGCAAAAGGTACAAACTATGTTTATCGGAACGCTAAGTAAAGGGGTAAGAAGATACCGACGGCTGCTCATATGCATACATATTCTTTGCGAGCCGATATTAAGAATTCTAATTACTAAATGAAATCAGAGCTTACAATATTCCCTTTGGTCCATGTTGAATAACAAGTGGATAATATTCGTAACCATTTAAATTGTTTTCTAATTCATATATAATGTCTTTAATAATATCGTCTTCTCAAACCTACCACCAGTATTAGATGGACGAATGACACGTCGTTTATAATTTTAAGTCTGATAGCCCAGACAGTAAAAAAGTATATCAGCTACTTATAAAGACATTAAAGGACCATGCGTCAAAATGGACCCAGAACCAACAGACATGAGAGTTCGGCTATTAAATACGTCTTTTAATCTATTTCATTTAATTATATGGGCATAAAGTCGAATTCCATTGCAGAACCGAGATATTCATATTTTACTTTAGATTAAATAGGTGCATATGGTATCAATGAGTACAGTTCTAAAATGAAGTAACTTTTTGCTTTACCCAGATTTATTTTATACCTTATGACATAATGACAAAGTCAAAACTGAAGTGACGTTTGTTTGCTTTTATGACATTTTAGAAGTATCATTTATGATACTGTGTGCAATATTTTCAAGTGTTATGCTTGTAATGTATCATTGATACTTAAATATCTATGTCACCTGCCGATTAATAATAATCCAAAAATATGGCATTAGAAGGACGCCGTTGTGTATTATGTCCTCGTTCGGTTTTGCGACAGCGTCGACATATTTTAGAAGACATATTACCAGAAGCACAACCACGTATTGCAGAATACATACAGGAACATGCACTCATTGAGGTAAATACACATAAAATGCATTACGATATTACTAACATACCTATGTTGTTTAATCATTTGTTGGCCCACCTCGCGGACCAAGCTCTAGGGAATCCTTGGGCTGCTTTTAATTGATAAATCGTAATATATTCGTACAGTTTTAATTAAATAAAACAAGTTAACAAAGAACACTTGAGCGTCGCTTGACATTCTTAAAAAAGTAGTCACACACAGATAACATAAATTGACTTTACGCGCCAAAAATGCACATTATGGCGGGATATGAGAACTGTCACAATGACAACTACAATGTTGGTACACTGTATTAGCCTTGCTATTTTATTAACAATGATACAAATTATTATGACAGATAACTTGTGACCGCAATATCTTCTCCCTAAATCTAACAATAAATAGCCTCGGGGTAACCATATATAAAAAGGATATTACAAAATATGAAAATGCTAACATTCGGCTAATCCTGGCAACAAAACGCGCCTCCGCGTTGTTTTAATTAACGTTTATACAAAACTAAGCAGCGCTATGAAAATAATTGAAAACATTTTAAAATTATATTATAACTTACACACTAGATTGTAACAGGTATTCCCTTGAAACCTGCAACAACTCACTCTTAGAACATGTAATTGTCTCATTACTTCATATATCAATGCATGTACTCACATGTCATTGACTCACTGTTTCTTATAAACTAGATCAATGCATGAATTCACATGTCATTGACTCACTGTTTCTTATAAACTAGATCAATGCATGAATTCACATGACATTGACTCACTGTTTCTTATAAACTAGATCAATGCATGAATTCACATGTCATTGACTCACTGTTTCTTATAAACTAGATCAATGCATGAATTCACATGACATTGACTCACTGTTTCTTATAAACTAGATCAATACATGAATTCACATGTCATTGACTCACTGTTTCTTATAAACTACATCAATGCATCAATTCACATGTCACTGACTCACTGTTTATTATAAACTACATCAATGCAACTATTCACATATAATTGACTCTCTATTACATTTTATAAATGACTTCAGTATAATTATTTGCAATTATTCACTGTTATTAAATGTACATACCATGTACTCACTCTAATTTTTCATCATTACAAAACTTGCAATGACTCACTTTTGTATATAATAAACAATCTCTTGTTACTTAAATTTGCATCATAAACATTTATAATTTCACACTTCAATGTAAATTCACTGGGGTTAAAGTACACTTGTATCAATATCAACTCAATATAAAGAAGTATTTATGTATTCTAAAAACAAACTTCACACATCTCTCTTTTAGTTTTTGACAAGTTATATATATTGTATATTTAATTTTCACTCTTAAATAATATCATAAACTTTGGCTCTCACTACAAGATATTGTACTACATACTTTCAGTTATGTCATAAAGCTCAATTTTAATATCAATTGTATGTCACATAATCACATAAATATGGAATGCAAGCAGTGATACATTAAGAAATCTAAAAATGTAGTCATGTCAATCTCTTTACTCTCTTCTCTAGTTATCATATAGAACAATTTACTAATAGAAACTAAAAGTTCAATATTGAACTGGAAGGTTTTCTTTATACTTTCAATTACTACAACATCATTATTATTATTATATTTTTGCTCTAATAGATAATTTTCTATTATTTTTCTTAATATGACTTTATATAAACAGCTCTTCAATTAGATAACAATTAACAAACTACATTTTCACATACCTACCACTACTCTGAGTCACTAGAAATAACGTCATTATTGTATCAAGGGTGCAACTTATCTACTGCATAAGTGCCTTTGTACGCTTTACTGCCTTGCTTACGGGTGATTGGAGTATTTTCTATTTCATACCGATCATAAGGACCAACACATTTTGAGATAATTTTCTATGTTTGAGCTATTTCGGCTCTTACCTATTGGCTTAACTAATTAATTTCCGAATCCTTGCAATATTGGTAAATCACACAATTCCCAATCTGTTAGTAACTTATGAGCTTCACTTTCTCTTATCGAAGTGCTACGGCTACCAAAGTCTACATATGCGTGACATTGTTGTCTATTGATAAAGATGGATTAATAATATTTATCATTGGCACTTGTAGGTAGTAATTTTATAATTAATGCATTACACTGTTTTATTGTTTTCTTCATTAAAAATATGATCATTATTGCTACTTGAACCTGCGTTTTTGCGACAATCTATGGTTTCATGGCCTAATTTAAAACAGTAAGTACATTTTTTTAGAGGCCTGGTGCATTTTATGCTAATATGTCCAATATCATTGCAATTAAAACATTTGAGTGACTGTGTGTTTGTATCATTTGCTTTATTTTGACCATGAATAACTTGGTTCAGTGGCATATTTTTGTCTTGTATAGGATTATTCATATCACTTTGAGAAACAGTGCGCAGATAATTTAATAACTGTTCAGGTTTTCCAAACATACATGCACCGGCACTCATTCTGACAAATTTATCATCAATACCATGTATTATGCAACCAATTGCTTTACGGCCTGATATCTCACACTTGTTTATTAATGCCATTTTATCATAGTAATAATTTTCTAATGACTGTCCAATCCGGCAACGTAATTTTAACATGTTTGTCAAGAGATCTCCATAATTCTCATTTACTAGAAAAGCTGCTTTTAATTTTTCTGTCCACTCAGCCCATGTGAACAGAACTGAAGGCAGTCCTTGGTACCATTTCTTTGCTAAGCCAACTAATTTTGGTAATGCATAATGACAAATGTGTCGGTCATCCCAACCATATATCTGGGCACATTCATTTACTTTTGTTAACCAAGTAAGTATGGTTTGACTATTATCACTTGGGTCAAAGTCTGGCACCACACTATGTGAAACGGGAAAATTATTAGATGCCATAGAAAATGGTATTGTTGGTGTTTGTGTTCTATGGCAACAACTATGTAAATGAGATGAATGATTACCTTGACTCCTATTCTTATGCTTGTGTTTGTGTGCCCTATCATAGGATCTACTTTTATGATTATGACTATGGTGACTTTCTACACTACTACTACTACTTGACTCTCTATTACTTCTATCACGTTTTCTATTACGGCTATGAGGTCTTCCCATATTTTAATTTGACTTAGGAAATTAAATCTTGAAGAAAAGTTAAAGCTAGCAACTCAGAGCAAAGATCAGTAAAGTTAACATAAATCAATAAATATTACAGTATTTAAGAACCAACTTGAAAAAAAAAGAGGACTATAAAATATAAATGAATGTTTCACTAGTACATGAATTAATTATTTCACTTGAACATTTCAGTATAAGTAACCCACTTTGAAGTATTTCACTTGTCCTCTCCTTAATATGTACTCCGATTTCTGTCGAAACGCTTAAGTGAACATTATCAGCTATTGCAGAGTAGTCAGTAGAAGCAGTCCCGATCCAAAAAAAAATTAATGCATACACTCACAACACGCCAAACACATGTAGCATGCTCTTGTTAATACATTCACGACACAAACACGCAACGAGCTTGTACTGAATAGACGTTAATTAAGCAGCATAAAATAATTCTTCATATAGGTTAGTATTCCTTATGCCCATGTCACATTTATAAACTTCAGCCCTTAAGTGAACAATCGCTATTCTGAACGCCGTAATACGGTGAAAACAGAAGAAAACATATGGAATTCTCTGACCTTAGCTCCAA